>VWYI01021278.1:0-31355 GCA_013399455.1 Anthoscopus minutus | reverse complement strand
AAAAAAAAAGGGACATGTAACCCCCAACAACAGGTCATCTTCTGGAGGTGATGTCCTGCAGGGCAGCTTAAACAGACAACCTTTCCAGCAGCCAGGCAGATGGAGGCAAAAATGTGCTGAGTCATCTGGAAAGACAGGTAGACTTTAAGTGTCACTGTCATAACCATAGACAAGAATGTTTGTTTATTAAATGTCTTTTTTGAGCATCACATTATTTTAATCATAGTCATGAAAATAAAAGCCATTTGTCTTTCCACATGTAACCTATTACTGGCTGAACCATAAAGACACATTCTTGTTTTACATCTTCTTCTCTGGTGAATTTTTATAAGGGAGATGAGAACATAACAATCTATTATTCTGTTTCATGTTACTGAGAAAATGAAATGGCTGTGATACATGGCTGATAAATTAATGCATATTCTGAACTGGCCAATTTCTGCTGTGCAAGCAGTTCATCCTTGCTGAAATTAGTTACTAGATTCTGTTGTGCCCTGAACATCCTGTATGGATTGTCTGTGGTGGTTTAATAAACCCGGATTAGTATATATGTAGCCTGTCACCACCAACTTCTCTTAACCTCTGCATTCCAGGTATGACCATGAGAGATGGTGGTGCTTGGAGTCTTTATGATAACATTTTTCCTTTATAGCACTTTAGCATAAAATGGCTTGCTAATGGGGAGGGTTTGTCTGGAGTTTTTGTTTTGGGCTTGCTGCTGCTGTTGTTTGTTTGAGAGGGCTGGGTTTTTGTTTGTCTGGGGTTTTTTTTTTTGTTGTTTTTTTACCTTTCCTTTTGCAAGTGTTCACTGCATTGGTTAACACTGGTTAATTCTGCTTTGCATGTGTATTAATACCCCACCTTTTCACCCATAGCTTCTGTTGCTCTCTTGACGGAGCTAGGAGGTGGCATTCAGTGCCCAGTTTGAAAGCCACCTTGGGAAGCAGTGAAGAGAAACAAATACTTAATATTAGCAAAAAATACTCAACGTGATGTTGTTTAGAATGAGTAGCTAGGGAGTACTTAGGAGTAATGTTGATGAGGACTAGACAGCAGCAGTGTAAGGAACAAATAATGGGTTTTGCCAGTTCCAAAAATCAAATGATAATGGATTAGGACTCATAAGTTTGTGAAACTGCCATAAATCAACAGTCTGAAATTATAGGAAAATGAAAGTAGCATTATTTTTATTTTTCTTTTTATAAGGTTTGTGACTGCACCTCAGTTTTCAAAGTCTTATTAAAGCAATCCAGGGAGCACATTGCATTACCTGATTCAGCAACTTAGCTTTTCAAGGGTATAGGAAAGACATTCCATATATCCTGAGGATCTCAATAAAATAAGGCATCAATAACTCTATAAAGATAAAAAAGCAAGCTTTAAAATACTGGAAATATATCAGTAATTCAATTGATTTGATAAAAACTATGCAGTCTTCACATAATTGTCTTAAAGAAGGAAGGTTCTGTTCTTACCAGTCTTTATGTGTGTTCCAGCATCTTCTGTAATCATTGGAACAATAGGAGAATTATTTCCCTCAACCTCAGAACAACTTTCAATAAAGTCTTCAGCAAGGAAGATGAGAAGGCTAGAGCACAGCCAGGGAAGCTGCAGAACATGAGGAAATACAGGGCACTTAGGGTAATTTCTATGTATGTTTTTCCTCTTGCTATTCATCTTACGATAGGTTCACAGGTGGTGTTCAGCTAGAGAAGCAAGCTCTTGTTTCAGATCTGGGACCATTCAGAACCTGAACTTTCACCATGTTTTATTCAGAGGGAGAATAAATTTCTGAAGGATTTAATATTAACTTGCCGTCAAGCACTAAGTACAAAACAAAGGCATGCAAAATACATCTCCAACTGAAAAACAATATCATTTAAGGCTGAAAATGAGTGTAAGCTCTATTTAAGATGCAACTGTGAAGAGTCAGAAACAATATATGACTGAAAAATAAAATAATACAAAGTAGATATGAATGTGAACCTCCAGTGTTCAATTCTGTGTGATAAACATCCGTGACAGGGTTTTGTCCTAGAAATTCCACTCTCACTGATTAATGGCAGACCTCTCTGCATACTTTAAGCTCCTAAATGGTTCCTTCAGCTTCCTTGGGACTCAACAGGTATTAAAGTTTCTTCATATCCTTGAGCACTTTCCAGAGTTTACACTGAGGCAGGCTGTTCCCTGCCACTGCCGGACAAAGACCCCACAAGTTTGTTTAAGCGCTGCTCAGTCTGTAGATGACTAATTTCTGCCTCTTGCCTCTGAGCAAGTTTTTTTGCTTGACTAGCTGGCAGGACAAATAGTGGCCAGAGTGTCCAGGCTGTTTCAGATGCAGCTACCCACACATACTCCAGTCCATCTAAGTGGACAGTTTTCTTCCTGTCAGCTGTCATGAGAAGGCAGCTCATGAAACTAATGCTTAGCTCCTGGTCTTAAAAATTCTAAATTTCTGAAAACCAAATCACAGTAAACCTGTGATAAAATCCTGTGGATATATCAAAATTTCCATAAAAGCTAGGACTACTTAACCATGGTCTACAAACCACCAGAATGTTCTTTAGCTTTCCATGCTCTGGTGATTTACCAGTAAAGCATACTGCTAATCCTAATTTTTATCAACGTTGGGAACAGTGATTATATGTACCTTCAAATCTGTTTTAAAAGTCTCAGAGTTGCTTTAAGTCAGTGCCTTGGTGCTGAGCATAGAAAGGTGTGTAAGTGAAGACCTGCCCAATGTTGCCATCACTTTGCTCTCTCTAAGCGCCTGTACAGAGGTACCAGAGCTGAGTGACCACAGACCACAGTTTTGTCCAAAACAGCTTTACACAGAGTGCTGGCAGGACCAAGAAGCGCAGGCAAAGTCATTCCTTCAACCCCTCTTACCTCCCTCTCTCTGTGATTTACAGGCCTTCCAGGTATAACAGCAACCATAAAAAAATTAGGCTTCTTAAATGAGAAGAAAGATCACAGACTTTGACTCTTTTTTGAGTTTTCACAACAAAAGCCATCATCTGGCTAACCATCACCATGAAATGAGTAACTTAGATCAAAAAGAGAGCTTTATTTATTGTCCTCTCACATAAAGGCAGACTTGGAAAGAGCTATTTATGCACCACTAAAGCTAAAGCACTACAAAGATAATTTAATCTATCAGAAAAAATTCTGTCAGGAAAAAATTCCGCTCTCAGGAAAAGCATATAATAATTTTAGCTAGTTAAAAGTCCAGGAATCCTAATGTATTTTAGCAGCTAATAAAATTACTCTTTGGGATTTCTTAAATTTTCAATTCATTGTGCTTTTATATTCCAAGGATTAAAAGGACAAATGCATCAATGCTCTGAAGAAATGCTGTCTAAAATAGAGTCATTCCACCTGAAAACAAATTGACTGTAGTATTACAAGTACCTAGCTGTGATACAGTAAACACTGAGGTGGTTCACAAAAAAATCATTATACACGTGTGGCAATTGCAGCACAGTGAAGGTCACCGAGCACAAACTTGCTTTCAGAGCAGCAGGGAACTGTGCCCAGCAATGCACACACTTACCAGGCTGGTTTGTGTGTGCAAGACTGCTTTGTTGCACAAAGAGATGAACACAAAGCAACGCCTGAGCATCCAGACAAGGTTACTAAGACTGACACTGATAATCTAATGAAAAATACAAGATTGAATCCGAGTGTCCTGAGCCTGTCATGTCCATCAGCATATAATTGGCACCCCTCTTCTCAGTAAACCCACTGATCATGCAGTGGAAAAGAGCACACGTTTACTTTGCAAGAAAATGTGATTGAACTTCTGAGATAACACATGATCTTGTGTGAAACTCTTGCTAAAATGGAAACTGAACTTTGCAGGCTAGGGACAGAAGAGGAAGAGACATACTGCAACAGAGGAAGGCAGGACACCAAGGTATACTCTCTGGAATAAAGATCTGAAAATATCAGTGGTTCTAGACCATTCCTGTATACTACTTTGGGCTAAGCTGCCCAAAGTAGGCAGGTGACTGTGTGAGGCTGCTTGGATCAAAGGAAGGCAGGTGGTCCTTTATTTCTTGTTTATTTTTTGTGTGCCTTGTTTGAGATTTCCAGATGGCACGGCTCAGTATGTCAGTAGCTGCTGTCCTAGCAGACCAGAAGTGTGGAAGTGATGAGGAGTCTCCAATTTCTTTTTAACTGCTGTTTTGGTAGTGTGGCCTCCTTTCTGTAGTTAACCCCTATTTGACTCTTGTTTTTACTCCTACATTTATCCATGTTGAGCCAATGTAGCATACCTAGGTATAGGGACTCACCTCTCAGAAACTCTATTTTACCTTAACACGTAACTATTGCCCCTGCAGCTATTGCTGCCTCCCCCTTCTGCTGTACTGAACAACAAATAACAAGCACTAGGAAGTAGAAAGGGCCTTCTTACAGCTACATATTTTGGTCACACTAATGAGATGAACAGGAGAAATGTTTGACTACTAATCACCCCTGCAGGTGTTGTGCAGGAGGGTGAGTGCAGTTGTTTCTCTTAGTGTTGCTACAGCTGTTGTTCCCCAACAGGGCTTTGTTGCCAATGTTTTAACTCCATCTGTTACACAGGTCTCACTTCCTCTGTAAAATGTACGTGTGTGTATGTACATACATAATTATATAGTTCCCACAGTTCACATTTTTTCCTGCCCCTCCTCAAATCCTGTGATACTTTACCTGGCTAAAGCTTGCTTTGTTGATCCCCAGCTTAGCAATAGCATTTGCAGAGGGCAGACTTCTGTCTGGCCTGGGGGGTAACTTGCTCTCAGAGAAGCTGCCATTCTCACAGTGGATAAACTGGTCATGCTGCCCTCCTTCTGCACCCACCGACTGGGCTTGAGCTCTGGTTCCTCTGCAAGCTCTGCAAAGGGGAGATGGAAACTGCTAAGACAAAGGAAGGCAATGAACAGTGCAGCTTTCAGTTTCATGTCTAGTTAACTTGTGAAATATAGATGTGTACAATGAACATTAAGGAAACACTGAGAGTCAAAATTCAGCAGTGACAACTGAAGAACAAATCAACAGGAAAGCACCCCAAAACTTCCTTCCCACCCCAACTATTTTTTTGTTGTTGTTGCCTAATTATGTTTTGCTTTACATTTTCTTGCAGAGACCTTTAATCTGGAGCCTCTGCAGGGATTATTGTTAGTGTAAGAATAACAATAACACTTTGTTAATTACTAAGATTGGTTGCAGTAATGCTTTTTTTGCTTGCTATTTTTTAAAACTCTTAGAGGTTTGCTACCTATAATGTGTTGGTGGGTTTTTTGTATGAATAGCACCACATAAATATACCACAACCAAAACAATACCTCCTGGCAGGAGCTGTAATTTTCTAATTAAATGTAAAATCATATTCAAATTGATAGCAGTCTCCCTCTCTTTCACTTGCCTCTGCAGGCTCATTGGAATTTTTTGCTTTAACTGTGAACCAGAGTTTGGTGCAAAAAATCTTCACTTTTCATGTTTGCATCCTGCAAATGTTATGTCTTAAATCCCTCTTTTTTTCCACATGACTTCATATGCTAGCAATTTGACTTAATGGGCAGCTACAATAAATGTACAGTATGGAAATATTGTTGTAAGTCTGCTAGAACATTCCCATGCTTAAACAAAGTGTTGTGTTGAAAGAGATGTAAAATATATAATTACACTGAAGCCTTGAACAAAATCCTGCTTCTTATTTCATTCTTACCCTTTTTTGGACAATGTGAGTAGTCCTTGTTTATGCTTTCATTTTGAACAGTATTGCTGAGCTTTTAAGTGTCAGAGCTTTGCTTTCCCTATCATCATCCACGGATGCTACTAAAATGAATGGGTTTCCTTGTGTATTGTTAGTTTTATTTGAAGGTCTGCCAGATTCCTTATGTACTGAAGTTATTTTAAAATCTCTCAGATATGCCCATAGGTAATTTTATCTGGGAATTTAATTTACAGGAGGCAACAAACAAGCAGAGTCTATAATTAAAGGCAATGAGATTTCCTTTCTGGTATATTTACAAATATTAGACAAGTTAAATCTGCCTTCTCCTCCTGCCACCATGCTTTGGTTTTGCTTGCCTACAAAGGCAAAAGTCATGGATACTGCAGTGTACACTCCACACATAAAAACTGATATTTGTTTTATAATATGTTTTAGCTCCTTTGCAAGCCACATCTTTAAAAGATTAAGGAAATAAGTTAGTGCTAACTTATAAACTAAAATGATTCAGTCTGTCTTGTCCCCAGCCTCCAGGCTTTGGAGAAGTGTGTTTGCTGCATTTCAGGGAGTACCTGAGTGTCATCTGCAGGTCTCTTCATGAGGTTTGGTGAACTGCCATGCTCATCCTCTGCATTTTCCACTGACCTGCTAGTGCTAGCAGGGAATTCTTCCTTGAACATGGGCTTTCTCTATGACCTGTGTTTTCTTTCCTGCATGCTAGCCTTCATTCTTTTGAGACACAGGGTAAACCCTAAAAATCTCCCTGGCTGTAGTGTGTCACAGGAGACTGAACATGACTGGGGAGCTCTGCCCCATGAGACAACAGCACTTCAGACCTCATGTTGTCAACAGCATTACCAAAATGGGGATACTTCCTGTTGACCCATATGTTTTGGTTTGTCAGGCAGACATTTACATAATTTCTGATGGAGACTTAACATTTTCTGCCACAAACAGACACTTTTTTTGGTTGAGACTTCATTTTTCCTCCAAGAAGGCTTTGATTACAAGTCCTCTGAGTTATAACTGCTCTGCTCCCCCAACCAATTAATTTTAGATGCTGCTCTTGCAGTTTGTGCTAAACCACCTTTTTTTATCTGTGGCCTAGGGAGTTTATATATGCTTTTATCATTGTTTGCATCTTGGGATGCTTCAGGAAAATGTTTCCTTTCAGCATTTATATTGCAGGGAGTCCTGGGCAGCCTACAAAAGGCAAGATGGGACATTTTGCATCCATGCTCAAAACCACTGAGTTAAAAGGTCCTTGCTCTTGACAACCTAGTTCATGTTTTTAAAATTGAGATAACAGTTTTTCTTGTAAAATGTCTGTTTTCTGTTATGCCAAGGGATGAGAAAGGACTGAAATTCCCACAGGAAATGCTGTCAAGCTCCAGCCTGAACCTGGTCCAGCCTCAATGAGGAATGCAGCATTTCTCTGGGTCCTGGCTCATGAATACCTTTCCTGAGCAGACATACACTGGTCTGAGGTCTCCTGCTTGCTTTACATGACTTTGCATCACAGACTCTCTCTCCTGAGCAGCTCCTGAAAATATTTTGAGAAACTTCTTCAAAACACTGTTTTAAGCAGTTTGTAGCACTCTCACACTGTTTTACAAGGCCATAATTTGGTTCCCTCCCTGGCATAAACCAGAAGAACTTTATTCTGGCGGTTTCTCCACTTGGTGACTGGCTTACTGCCTTATAAAACAGCACGATGGGACTATTTCTACTGGAGGAAGGGACAGGCATCAGGAGAGCCAGTTGGTTGACACCTCTTTTTCATTTAGCATAATATTTTTCTTCTTGGAAGTAACATATAAACCAAAATGTTTGCAACAGTAACACCTCATAACTTACTTCCCCCCCCCGCCCCCGCAATCCAAAACGAATTTTAATACAGTTTGCTTAATTTGTAACCAAGCTACCTGTGCTATTATTCATTGTTTGTACACCACTGTAAACAAGGAGGACATGGCCACCAAGCACGGCGGGGGAGGACAAGGTGGCCATGGCGCCTGACTGTGAGCAGGAGCATTTGCATCAGAGGGAGCAGTGGCTGGCAGGAGGGCTGCAGCCTCCTGGCTTCCTGCAAGGCTTCACTGGCTGGGAAGGCACATGATATTTCATAACACTGGCAGTGCTTTTCTAGGGACCCTTGTGGGTCCTTCTGAAAAATCTGTTCATTTACACCTGACTTTTCTATATGGTAGGGAAATACTGTCTCTGTTTGACATATGAGCATTTTGGGCAGAGAGGAGGAGAGCTGTGCACTGGCTAGGGTTTGGCCACCATCAACAGTACTGAGTCCATGGACCAGCCCTTTGCTGTCCACTGCATGTCTGCCTTGTCCCCATCCCAGACAGCATAAGGGTTCTTCTCCTAGTGATATCCCATATGCCAGAGGGAACCCAGGATGCTGCAAGCAGCTCTGAGTATTAAAAGAGTTGAGCCGTAATGCCTAGGCACAGGGAAGAGTGTGCTACCACTACAACACAAGTACTTCCTCAACACCTTTACTTCTTTTAAAACTAGATGTGTTTTGTGATAAAATTCCTCTTTAAAAAAATATTGCTTTTGGGAACTCAGAGCAAGTACTTTTATGTCTTCATTGTTCTCTTCTTTTCACTGTTTAACATATTCAGCTTGGACCAATGAATTGTCAACACAAAGCTGATCTATGTGTAGGAAACTCTCACCTAGGCTTGTTGCTGTCCCTTAGCTTTGTCCCTTCATACCAAATCAGTCCCAGTCTTTGTAGAGAACATAAGGAGCAGCATTGTTGCCAAGAACAAACTTTACTAAGTTACCACTTGACAATTATATTTTTTTTTCTGTCCCAACTAGGTTTTCTTCAATCTGAATTTGAAGGGCATCTACCCAGCACAAAGTCAGGGTACTGCTGCTTCTTCTCAGATTGTGGCAGACTTTTTCAAGAGCTTTCCCAGGAGCCTACATCACCATGCAATGTGATGCAAAAAAATCCCCTGCAGATGTGAAGGGTGTTTAAGTTTTGTTTACTTATTTCATGCATCCTGTGACACAAGGGACCTTTAGGGGATGGGCCAATATTATTTCAACACAACGGCATACTCCAGCAGTACCTGTCTGCTGTGGGACCCTGAAGGCTACAGGGACCAGTAACAAAGCAGAAACTCTGCAGCCTGACAGAAGCTTAGCTAGGACTAAATCAAAACAGGTAATTCTTTCCTTGCCCACCTGCCCTTGTACAGTTAATAAATAACACTTCTAAATGTCATACATCCTGATGAACAGCATTCACTTTTCTAGTCATGCAATTGCACATCTCCTTGCAAATTTACCATATTTCTTGCTAGCTGCACTTGCCCCCTAAACTACTCTCAAATAATTGTTTTCAACTCCACTGAGCTGCCTAAAATTTGTCTTGAAGACCCATTCAGTCACATGTGTGAAGCCCTGTCACGAGAGTGGGATTGATCTCATCAGTTCTTTTTTTGCATTTACATCTCTGGTTTGAATTACTCATGAGCATTATTGCACTCTGAGTGACTGCCTTTGAGACGGGCTCTGCCCTGCCAATCAATCCCTGCAATGCCCTGGTGACACTCCCTTGCCTGATTTTGCAGTGGCAGGACATGTCTCATCTGCCTGCTGTGATTTCTGCTGCAGGAGAGCAGAGTGAGCTGTGAGCCACGGTGGTTCACATCCCACTGCGCCCCTTCAAACCAATTTAAAGAGCTTATTGCAATGAACAGCAACAGCTGGACTGCCAATGGTGGCAGCTGAGAAGCAGGTTGGATTATCCAGAGCCATCTCAGCTGCAGGGATAGTAACCTGTAGCTTGGACCAGTAACCAGACCTAATTCCCATATAGGATTGAGTCGGATGCCTTTAAGGCACACCAATGCCCTTCCAGCAGACCAAGACAAGTGTATCAGAAAAAAACCGTGTGCATCCAGTCTTTAAAATGTTCTGGTAGCTGCACAGCAGTAATTTAAATCCTTTCCAAATCCCTCCAGTAAGCTTCCCTGTTAAAACTGACCCGCTCAACATCTCTGCATTGCGACCCACTGAAGACATGCAAACTGTGATCCACTCCGTGAGCCTTGGGGTGGCAAGGCATTGCCCAGGCTGACCTGTTCCCGTCCTGCGGCAGCAGCCTGGGAGTGCCCCCGTGCTGTCCCCGTGGTGTCCCGCTGTCCCCGGGGCGCTGCCAGGCGCCGGCCGCAGCAATGCCTGTCCCGCCAGCCGCGGCGCAGCCAGAGGGGGCGTGTGGGAGGATTATGGGTCTGTGTTGTCAGCGTCAATATTTTTGCAAGAAAATGGAACTTTTTTATTTAAATTGTGGAAATATTCTCTCTAAGGAAAGCATGGAGAAAATTACATAAGATCACAGATTAAAATCTAACAAGTTTACTCAAATTTCAGGTCACTTTTTTTTTCCTACTTTTTTTTTTTTCCTTTTCAGTTGATGAAAACATTTTGTACTGAAGGGACAGTCTAGTTCCTGCTTGTTAATGTTCCCAGCGTACTGCGTGCATCTTGGCTATATCTCAGAAAGACTCTTCACAGTGCTACTGACAGGATTAAAAGCTCACCAGTGCTGCTGGGCTGAGTTTAAAGCTTGGGCTTTAAAGCCAGAAGCCATGGCTGTGTTTGCATGCATAGTTAATCAGACATCGATTCACATCTTTAGTACAACAAATCCCTGTGGGTCCCAATTTAATGGATCCGTTCTGGGTCAGATGCATAGTGTGTCCTCTTGAGCTCAAGAAAACTAGCTTTTGACAGCAAACTGGGATTGTTTCTTGTCGTATCATCAGCACTTCATAAAAGTTTCCTGATTTTATAAACACATTTGAGAGAGGGACCTTTTATTTATCGGCTATTTTGTCCACCATTCCCACTCCCTGATGCAAATGTTAACAACTTTTATCCTTTTCTTCAGAGCTTTCAGTTAAATCCACAGCTGATCATTTTGTTGGCCCAATGTTCATCCTCTGTGAAGCTGCACACCTGGAGGTTTTTATAGAGTTTTGTTTTGGTCTGATTCCCACGGGATTTTTTACCCCTCTCTTAACATGAATCAGAATAACTTACATTCCTGCACCATGCTTTTCCTCCCAAAGGGCCCTAAAACCATTTACAAACTATAAAAGCTGCTTTTTCTCTAAACAAAAATCACTTTACCCATCACTGAAGTGTAGCCACCTGGAGGGGACAGAGAGTGGAGAGCAGCAGCTGCTTAAAAACTCACAATATTGTTACATTTTAAGCTGAAAAGTGATAAGTACTAATATCCAGCTGAATGTATGGCTGGCATTTGAGAAAGTAGGATGTAATTTTTCAAACTGTAATTTGACCTGGAGAACATACCCGGCTCTTGCCCCAAGTACAAAGAGGCATTTAATTTTAGCATGCAGTCAAACAAGCAACTTATGACTTATTGTAAAGAAAACCAGGACCTCTGGCAGGAAATTATCCCCAAGTTATGTAGAAAGGAAGAAAAGAATAAAGTGGATAATCACCTCCCAAGCACAACTGTGTAGTCTTATTTCTTGAAGGATTTGCACTGAGCAATCTCAGGCTGTTTGTTTTTCAAGTCTCAGATAATTACAGCCCAGGGGGATAGGCTGCAACAATGCTCTAGATGGCACGAAGAAAAATCAATCATCTGTCTCATCATTGTCAGAATATACTAAAAATGACTGCAATAATGATGATGATGATGATGATGATGATGATGATGATGATGATAGCAGCAACAACAACAACAATAATAATAAAATCCCAACAACTACCATAGATGATACAAATTAAACCAAGTTCATGTGAACATGCTTGAGGCTGGTTTTCTTTGTTTTCAGAGATTACTTTTTGATGACTCAAAACTACTAAGCTTACTACAGGTTCTGTACTTGGGAACATGTACATGAAAAACAAAAAATCCACCCTATGTCTGGAATTATCATGTGCATGTTAGCCAGTTACAGGTGATGTGTCAAGGGAGAAATCTATATGCATTTTAAAATGTTGTGACAAGAGTAAAAATTTTAAATGAGCACCCTACTGAAAAGGAATTTCACAGAAGATATTTACAGCTACTGGCACTGCAGTTGTATGGCTGTCATAGCAAGAATAATTACTGCTTATTTAACAATCTTCATCTGGGCATTTCCCAGGGATCCTGAGAGGCTGCAAGAGAGACAAATATCTCTTACTCCCATCAAAGTGATAAAAAAGCACCATTCCTCTTTTAATGGAAAAACTCAGATTTTTTTAAATGATAATGCACTGCTAAAGGACAGACTGGCACAGACCAGGCAATTCCCAGAAGCTGCTCCCTTTGCTGAGCCTGGTGCTTGGACTGGTTCTAGAAAGATACTTTACTTTTGTAAGCTGTAGGAAGCAAAGGATCTTACACCTCTTTGCTTAATAATATTTTCCTTATTTTTCTAAAACATAAAAGCACTGTCATCTATTGAACAACCTAATAAATGGAAAGGATGAGAGATGAAAAAAGACTGAGATGGCATACAGGCAAAAGGGAGACCTGACCCCAACATGACAGAAAGAACCTGTGCTATTCCCTCTGCATTTGTCCCAGAAATACCTGGACTCCACATATGGCTCCTGTGTCCTGCATCTTCCTCTACTGTCTTCTGTACTATCCATTCAAAATGCCAGTGCTAATACACTTTAACCAGAGTGCTCATTGCTGTTCTGCAGTGCTCGTACTAGAGCTCGAAGAAAATTACACTCTTTTAAGAGACAGAAGAGTTTCATGGGCAAAATAAAACAGAATATATTTACTTGAATATCTAAACATATCATAAATTGCATAAGTGAAAAGAATTTCTGAAATACTAAGTTTGCCTTGTAGCTCATTTTTCTTTTTCTCATGCTGATGAAATCCACACTGGGGTGTGAGTAGCACCATCATAACAGAACACCTATACCCAAACACCTATCAAGCAGGTTTTCCGCAGTTTGATTCATCTTGACCTAGATTTTGTTGCTTAGTTAATATCTCCTCTATACATTTATACTTTTGTTGAAAGGCAAATTACATTTTTCAAACTTCTTCAAAGGAAGGCATGCTAGATGATAAAGTTAGACTTAAGGAAGGTTGACTAAAGCAATTGGAGTGTTTTTCTTTTATTAGCATTAATTGAATCTTTCTATTCCATTTCCTTCCCATATGCTGTTTCCATGTTAGAAGGTCATTCATGAGGTAGAAATCATAATCGGGTTCACTTAATAGAAAGGCAGAGCATGTAATTCCTGCAAGGAGATCAACTGATATTTCATCCCTCAGAGATAAGAGCGCACAACAGAATAAAGATAACATCAGAGTCATTGAGGGAAAGAGTAACTGTACCTGAAAAATACATGATGATCAAACCTGTAAAATATGTCTGCAAGAAACCTTAGAAGGTCTTGATGTTTTTATCAACTCTATCTTTTTAGGTACTGAAGTGACATAAAAGCAGGGGGAAATGATTAAAGAATTTCAATTCCTTTACAGTATTTATTTCAAAGGCCATGGGTCAAGGAAAAATACAACAGAAATAACCCTGGTCAAATTTATTTTAAAAGTGTAAGTGAAACCAAAGCCTGGGAAACTTTGGAGACCCCTTATTTTAAGTACAAAGTGTAAGTTTCTCATCCAACAAACATTTATACACCATTTGATTTTGAGAGTCTCCCATCAAGTTCAACAAGCCTAAAAATATTGCATAAATGTAAGCGCTGCTCAGTATCTAAAGATATTTTTTATCTCTACTTCAGGTCTATTCAGTGGATCATACCTTTTGTATACATAGAGAAGCACATCATGCTTTGAGAAACCCTCCTAAAAATTTTATTAATTTCTTAACAAAGAATAAAGGATTTACCATCAGCCTGCAGTTTTTGTGAACTACGTAGAGGAGACATTTGGATAGCTACTTTTCATATTGTCAAAGATATTTTCTGAATGTACTTGAAAAACCACCTCTTATTAACCTGATTAAATTATAGTATTAGCATAGATAATTCTGACATGGATAAAGTATGGCGGCGGATAGAGTTTGTAGATGTGTATTTAATTTTATAAGTTGCCAAAGTGACTTGTTTTCCTAGGAAGAGATCTCTGGCATCTGCTACTTTTTTTTTTCTGCTAAATATGAAAAGAGGTGAGTAGACATGATAAAAAGCTTTGGTTTTGTTAGAAATATTTCTCAAAGAATTATGGTAAAAAGTATTTAACTTACAGTTTTGGTAAACAGCATTTATTGTGCAAGTATATAGTATCTCCTGTAATGATTTTCATATGTCTCTGTGATTATTCAGTGGGATGTACCAAATGAAAGGGATATTTAACAAGTCTTTTTGTGTCACTGCATCTGCCTAATGATCTAGCACACGTGCATATCATGTGGGAGATGGGAACCAAAAAGACAGACTTGGAGCAGGCACAGGACTATATTTTAGGCAAAACTGGAGCTTGGGTTCAGAGGTTCATTAGGCTCAAGGTCAGGCTGGAATCACTTTTCTGCTCTTGTAAGATTTCACATTGGTATGGTAGGAAAAAGGCATGAGAGGACTATTTTGTCATGAATACTGAAAATTTTGCTTGCTAACTGTTGTGCTTGTCACTGCTGCTTGTCTCCAAAATTTCAGAATTACTGTCTTCAGGATATTTTGCTTGTGTTTTTGGTATATTCAGAAGAAGAAGCTATGTTCCACATGTTCTTCAAATCTGTGGAGGGGTTCCTGCTCTGGGAAATGACCAGCCCTTTCACCTAATCTTCATGACAGAAATGATTTGTTGTAGTAATGTTGTAGTAGTGCTTCTGTAGTAGCACTACTACATAATGGGTTATGATTTTAAGGAAAGCAATAATGGCCTTTCATAAGACTCCTGACTCTTCCTATTTTGCAGCAAGACTATAATCCCCAGCTAATGCAGAAGAGCCTCTATTGCATTTTATAGGACTTTTCAATGAAGATATGTTCTCTTTCCTCCTTTTCCTGACAGAAATGCTATGTAATTTCAAATTGAGTCTATCCCTCAAACCATTAGAAATTAACTGGAGGAGCTACATGACATGCAGTGATGTATTATAAATAGCCAGCCTTTACCAAAATCAAAGCTTTTCTCATGGTCACCACAGGGCTTTTAAAATCCTTATCAGAGGTGGCTAATGCCACTTACAGCAATGGGTGAGTCCCTTTTTCATTCAGGTAAATGGCAGCTCTTAGGAAATTGTGAGGCTTGAACACTACTTCAAGTAGTGTTTCTTTCATGTTAAATTCCAAGTCACACTGAAAAGAATTGCCAATATTCATGCTGTATTGTATACAACAGGCCACCTTCCACACCTATTTTTAAGTTTTATTCATCAGCTGATCCATTTCTAGGCATGTAAAAAAGAAGTAGGGTTTTTCTTTTTATTCTTCTGGTCTCTAACACACGAGCAGTCATTTAAATATGATGATGTAGATGCAACACAATTACTGAATTTTCCTTCCTCTTTTAATATTATGGAACAAAACTGCTGTTTTCCAGGGGAAATTCTTGCAGTTTATTCTTCTTCTTAGGAATCCAAGTGTGTAATTTCATGCTTTATTGGTGCTTTGTGTAATCTTAAATAGATCTAAGTGTACAGAATTCTGTGAAGTCTACATCAGATTTTCCAATGATTAGTGGATATGTATCAGGGCAATTTCGCACATGGGCTATGATCATTGTCAAACAAGCCCAGACCTCAGGACAGAATATGCAGACCTACAAAGATTACTTGAATGCCTACGTGGTTTTTGGGTGGTATTGAATTGGATTGGAGGCTCTTCTTGGATTCTACTTCTCTGCTGTTTGCAGCAGAAAAAAGGGTCAGGCAGGATCCATCCTTTACCAGTTTGTGGGTATGGTTTTAATTCCTCAGGGCTGAGAGCTGTAGCTGGCATTAGGTTTCTCTGAGTATAGGAAATCAGAATGTAACCAAAGAGGAAAGGGATTAGAAGGATGGAAAAAAGGGAAGGGACAGAACCACGGCTCTAAAACAGTTCCTACTGCGTGCAATTCAACCATGCCTATTGTGTTCAGCTGCCTTTTCCCATGCACTTGCTTTTGATCTACAACACACGCGACGGTGGTAACTACTAAAACCTAGGGAACATTTGCAAGCTATCAAAGGAGGTGGAGTCACTCAGGCAACTGGAAAGGGAAACTCTGCTATTTCTCAGGATATTTATAGAAGGGTACCCCCACTGCCATTTGTGCTTCAGGGAGGTCCTTCTCTTGATTACTGATAGTGTGTACTTTAGCCATGTGTGGTGTAGCAGATTGGGCTCAGCACTGTGAGCCACAGTTCCCCTTTCCCAGAGATTCCTTTGAACTTTGTAGCCCTATGCAATAAACTTATGTGTGGTGTTAGGCTGGCCCACCCAGAAGCGAGATATTTCTTGGAAGCTGTCTTGCACTTCCCTATGGCAAGCTACTGTGAAAATGCTATGGTAAGATCTCTGTGTCAGCACTGCTTCTCCCTCCCATCCATGCTCCAGCCTGCCCACTGGAGGCAGATCAGAACTATCCCGGCTGGAGTAGCACCTTTTGCTCAGCACTGTTTCTGATTTGAGACCTTTCATTACTGTCCCACTCCATGGACTGCTGGAAAAGAAGGATGTTCACTGACAACATCATATATGCCCAAAGCTATTGTTTCAGCTTTTGTTTTTAATTGCAGCATTCTCAATAGCTGGCTTCTTTTCCTCTCTTTTGATTATGAAACAGGGCTATGTTCCATGTGTTTTGTTATTGATGGTGCTGTTCCAATCTCTAACCCATTCTCCAAACAACAGTTGGAGAATACTTTTCAGGTCCCTCTCCACAGTAACAGCTGGTGCATTTTCAAAGCCTTTGGTTTAAGATGAGAGAGGGGAAGGGAGTACCAGAAAGGCTAAGCAAGCCTGACAGCTCTCTTATGCAAACACACTGTCATTCCCATGATTGATGGAGTCCTTGGCCAGACTCTGGAAGGCTTTCAAACACACTGTTCTGGGGTGGTGTGAGTTTCAGAGGGTCATTCTGGCAGGTGTGACTGAACGCAAATTAAGTGTTAGCTCCTCAAATAAATACTAACTCCGGGAAGATAACAAGTAAAATTGTCACAATTCACTGCCTTTGAGCAAAGCACATTGTCTCAGAACTTAGAGATGTTCATGAGAAGCACTGAGGATTTTGCAGCTAATCAGTGCCTAATCAGGCACTGAACATTAAGTTTAAAAAGCTAATTCTTCTGCTAACAAATGTATGTTTCACAACCAAAATTGCGAATATATGTTTTCAGTCTGTTGCTTTAAAAAATGGCAAAACCAATTAAAAATACAAACCCTACCAAGCAAACAAAAAACCAGCAACAAAAGCCAAACAAATAAAAAAACCCCCAACAAGAACAATAAAAACCCCAAACCAACTAACCAAACAGAAAAATACCTCAAACCCAGAAACCAACCACCAACCAGTCCATTCTCCTCAAACCTCCCACCATATACTCAAAGCAACATTTTAGTCTGGTATACAGAAAAGTGGATTGTTTACTCAAAATATTTTCAAGGACTTGTTTATCAGCATGAAGAGGCTTGTGATAAAACTATGTTTTCACCATGAAGTAAAAACCCCTAAATTCAATTGCCTTGAAAGAATCCCAGTCTGGAAGGGAAGCAGATTTATATCCTTATATGTATTACTTGTGATATGATAGGTTCATATATATGTATGGGATATACATTGACATATATATGAGATACATGTGTAATGTGTATTGTTAATACCAAAAAAGTATATAATACATTGCAAAGCTTAATACAAATGTGACTCAGTTTGACAATTTCAAATGCACTGTCTAAACAGGAAGGTCAAACAAATATGCACATCATTTAAATGGAACTCTCAGTTTTAATATCCATATATTAGAAAAATATTTTTTGGTAGTGTTTTCTTTTACTGTGAGTTCTGACTAAGAGTGTCTATCAGGTTATAAATGCCTTGCTCTGATAATGTTTCAATGTCAAACAAAAGGCCTTTGACTTACAGAAAGTGAATCACCACCTTTTTTTCTTTTATAAATACTTTGCACACAGAACACCTTCCACCAAATTTCCAGGAGTGGGAAATGTCTCCCTGTGCCTTTGGGAGACTGGAATATTTGAAGGGATGATGAGAGAATGTATAAGGCTCCCAGTAATGTAAAAGCCAGATTAGATGTAAGGAATCAATTCCAGTTCATCCCTCTGTCGATGTGTGGCTGTAACTCTTAATATTATAATCATATTTGTTAATAACAGTAAAGTCAATGGAGAGTTACCTGCCCAGCACATGCACCGACTTTTCCTGTGTTTTCCCAGGGCTCTCCGGAGAGCAACAGATTCACATTTTCCTTTGGATTAGCATACACAGGTTAAAAGATGACACCCTCAAAACTGTATAATATTAATGTGTCCACACAATTGGTGAGGCTCTTGGTTTTGCCAGCAGGCAAATGGGTAGGAATCAAAGACTCAGTTCCATCACTGTATGAGTTTTGTGGCTGCTTCTGGATGAAATAATCTTGGAATTTGACTTTAAACTGGAAAATGCTGGAATTAATTTTGCTTTTACAATTGCACTATGGTCAGTGCTTCATCCCCTGTCACTGAAGGACAAGAGAAGCTTTCTGCCACGGAATCATCAGATTTGTCATGCGCAAAGATATTCCTCTTGGCAGGTCTCCATAATCAAGTCCATTTCTTGCTGTCATTGATGCTGCTGTGTTGTTTTCTCTCTTTGCCAACTGCCTCAGATCCCTGCCCCTTTAAAAGTCCCAAATAACTTGTCTCTGGGGCCCAAGCTCCTGCTCATGTCTAAGACTGCATTTTAGCACTTTGCATCCCACTCAAATTGCGTCAGTGTGCTCTCAAATTTGCATGGGCCTTCCAGTGTGCCCTGGCATATGAATCACCCTTTAAATGAGGACTCTTATTTACCACTACACCACTTAAATTCTATAAAGGCAACTAGACATTTCATTTGCAGTTGGTTCTGAATACTGGCCTTGAGGACTTCATTCTGGTTTTAATTTCCTGGATACTTTTGTTGTGCACATATTGTCAGTGATTGAAAGCTTATACAGGGTGGGAAGGGGAAAGAGAGCAGAAGAGTCACCACATTACATAGCTTGTGAAAGGCTGGAACAGAATGGCTGCTGTAGAACAATGCACATTTAGAAAGACACAGAGCCTGTGCTGGCAACTTTAGGCAGCTTTAAAGTAATGTGGATATAATATGTCCCCAGCATGAGGCTGCATAACTCTGCCAGAGTACTGCAATGAGAAGCACTGCCAAAGAGTAAATGCAGAGAAGTTCCCAGCATCTCACAGAACTCAGAAGCTAGGGAAAGCCATGGCAGAAGATGGTTGCAAGTACAGGTAGTGTAGGGCTTCCCCATCTATGTCAACAGTGATGTCTCTGCAGTCCTTTTTCAGGTAAGGGAGGTAAATCAGCCCTCTGCAGTTAATACTAGGTTATTGACTTGATGGTTATTGACTAAAAAAAGACTGGAGTGACTAGCTCCTGGAGTTATTTACATTATAAGCCTTACCTGACTGTAGTTAGACAGACATAATCCTACCCAAAACAACTCAGCACTTCAAGAACCTCTTCCAGTATTGCTTCTCATACCCCTTAACCTTCCTAAGTCTTTTCATAAAGAGAACTTTTGGTGCCAGCATAGCAAATAGTACTCATATTGCTTGATTAATTAAGACCTTTGTGCTGGCCCTTCCATAGGTCTTCATGAGCAGACACTCCAGTGTCAGAAATTGAATGAGAAAAATATTTTACAGAACACAAACACACACATGCATTTACAGATGTGTAGACAAAAAGCCAGAGTTTTGTTCTGAGTTTGGAAAAAGGGATGTAAATGTGTAGGCACTTGGTCAATAAGGGCTCATTTAACCCTTACTAGTCCTTCCTGTTGTCATTACCTGGGTTAGGTGGCACAGTGTCAGCACTATATATCACATGGACCCAGTGTGAGTCAAGGGTCACAAAAAACAAGAAGAGCAGACTCACACTGTTTGTCATACAAGAAAAATTAATAAAGCTGAAAGCCTTTTCTTTTCGCTCATACATGACTACTGATTTCCTGACAAACTAGTTCCTCACGTGAAACATAATGCTTTCTGACACTGAATATTGTTTGGTCATGAGTTACCATTCTAGAGTTCATCATGCTATATTTTAAGTGCTTTACTTTAAAGCTTTAATTATGCTATACTCCTGGCTTATTAAAAAAATCCAAAAAGAACCACCAAACAAGCAAAAAAAACTGAATCAAAACAAAACAGTAATAATCACCCCCTGCTCCTAAAAACCCCAAAAGAACAGGATTGTGCAAATTAAATTGATTAGTTATTAAAAAATCGATGAAGTGGTAACAGCACTATAGACATTCTTTTCTTAGGTGTAGAGAATTTGACTGCCAGATTGGACTGCTCTGAAAATTGTTTCCAGATATTGGTTTTGATCTGTTGCAGAAAACTAAACTAAGCTTGTATGTATTCCTAGTAATGTATTACTAGAGTGATTACTTAAATCAGGGAAATAAGGTATCTAAACTTGTTGTGCACTCCAAAGCCAAGGATAAGACTACAGAAGATAATAGGGGTTAAGCCTCCATTAATTTCCTTCCACTTTCCTTTCCATTTAATATTATTCAGCAAAGTAGACCTCCAATATCCTAGAAGAAGGGGGGTTATTTTTCATACAATGGGGTATTATTTTAGACATTTTATTCACCACAGTGCATGAGGAAAGGGGATAAAGCAAGTAACAGTTTCTGAGGAGGAAATCCTACAGAGAATTGACCTTAGAAATAATGAAGTTAGGTGGAGAAACATTTGCCAACGTTCCCATAGTACACCAAAATATCTGAGCCTCAAGGAGAGGTGTGAGGAGCAAAGGGGACACAGAGGAAGGAAAACACTTAAGCAGGAGAAACAAGCTGTTTGGGAGGTTGTTATTTTTAAATGGCCCCAATACTATGCTTTAAAGAGCAATTTGATCTTTGATCAGAGAGTGAGAAATTACGGTGAGAATAATTTCTTCTTGCTCTTACTCGTGTGCATTTACCTCTGTGAAAACACCTACCTTCTGCTTTATTTAGGAACGAATGTCTGCCCTGAGAAGCATGTAACAATGAATTTGTTCTTAAGGCCGAGACTTTAATAGATGTTAATAACTTTTATGGCTTCAGTGAAAATTCTTACTGTTTAGATCCCATACAAATAAAAGATTTCTCTCACCTGTCATAATACCCTATATTGTTGTAGGTTAAGATAAAAGTCCATTAGAGTGATTGGCTGACTCACTGCAAGGATTCAAAGGCTGTTTATCTCGATTAATTAAGGACCTGTAATTACACCGGTTTGACCTCGAGGACAGCAATTACTCCACAAAAGCTCTCTACAGGAAACCAGACATTAGCCTTGGCTAATTAACTTGACATTCACAAGCTGCCTGTATCAGAATGCAGATGGTATGACAACACCAGCATGCAAACAGCACCTACAAATTCTGCATCAACTGCCCCTAGAAAAGCAACTGCCTGTCAGTGATGGCTAAGAGTGAAATTATTTTTTGATGGCTTTTATACTTTGCTTTTAGAAAAATCCTTTTTCCCAGAGACAATTTCCCATGGAGAAAAATGGAAGAAGTGGATGGCAGCCTGGGAGATTGACTCAATTTATTATGGGAAAAAGTAGAGGAGTCTGGTTCTGCAAACTTTTCCTGGTCCTCCTGATAGTGATTAGTCTCCTCATGCTTATTTGCACATTCCTTCCTCTTGTCAAACCCTTGTGTATAGGGTTTATATTTAGGATGCTGTAGGCTCCCTATATATGGTCTGAATACAGCAACATATAAAGCAAAAAATTGTCATTCAAGCTATGCGAAAACTTGCATCATTTGTGCACAAACTTAAATGGAGTTTTGGGTTGGATTTATAGTTCCAGTTTCCATAGATGTTTAAATGATTTTTCAATTAGTCCTATAGAGATGCTTAGTATCTAACTCAATATAAGCTGTGAATTCACACTTTTTGAGAAAAGAGAATTTAGAATTATTTATTTCCTTATATCGTTCCTAAGTGACAGTCAAATTCTAACCTATATTTCAATTTTTTTATTCAATATAGTTTTCTAATGTGTGTTTCACTATTACAGGTTTGGAGTCACAGTATAATAAAAGATTTAATGTTTGTCAGCATGGCAATATATGGTGGGTCTAGACACTGAAATGCCCAATTTCTTTGTATTTTCTCTGGAAACTACAGAATAAAGGGTTTATGTGTTATGAATCAGTGTTTCAGCTAATGATCAAGCTGTAAATTTCGGTAGTGGCCTGATAATCCACATTCAACAGATGCCTTGGCCCTTCTCTGAAGGCCTGGCTATGAGAGATTCACTTGCTCCTCTCCATATTCAGTATGCCACCACAATTTTGGGGTGTCCACCTGAATGGGCAAAAGATCCTGCCAAATAGAGATTAGAGTTGCACAAGTCCTGGCACAGAACAGACATATTCTTACATCATGTCTGGAAATTATACAATGGCAAGTATCCTAATGAGAAGCAAGAAAATAGCTACATATAAATGATAGAGACACACCTGTTTTTTTCTTTTTAGTTGTTCATGCTAAAAATGTTTTAAGTAATGTCAGAATATTTTATTATCTAGAACACAAATTTAAACTAAAAAATATTAAGATGTCATCTTCTTGTTCCTGCCGCAAGCACTTTTTTGTGAGCACCTCCTTTGCAAATAAAAAATAGATCCAAAAGGAGAATGAATCTGAAAAGCTGAGTTGTTGAAGTGCACGTAAATAAATGATCATTGTTGTTGCCAGCAAACATTTTCACCTGCTCTGAGCACTACAGTATTCAGCTTTTAGTCAGCTAAGCCACTTCTGCTATGCCTTTTGGAATTTTCCATAAAGTTAGTAGAAGAAAGGCCGAGATTATCTTGCAACTTTAATGAGATGCATATGAAATGGAGAACAGGGAAGAAGAAACACCCCCCTGTGGACTTTCTTGTAACTAGCTTTTTTATTCACTTCAAAATATGAGATAGATAAGGAATGTTGGAATTTATATTAAAAAATGTAGCACTCATGAGTTTGTCATTATTTTTCAGTCTCAGCATCAACAGCGTTTCATTGCTCAACTGAGTAATATCTACATTTGTCAAGCAATGTTCGATTCTTCTTGACAGAAAAAAAAGGGGAAATCATATATCCAAAGACATTTTTATTGCAGTGAAAAATATCTACCAGGCCTGTAGAATGATGTTCTAATCAAAGATTTGTCAATAGTAGGGAATCATTTTGCAGGCATGTAGGCGGAATGAATGTTCCTCCTTTTTGAACACCTACTCCACCTCCTTTTTGAACACCATTTTGAACACCTACTCTTGCCCCAGATTTGCTCCTCTGTGACACTGATGAACCTTTAGAAATGTCATTAACCTGTCCATTATTTTTATAGACATTCACAGCATACCGCAAAACTGATACTTTTTCAGATCCAGAATCTTCAGAAGCACATTTAAGTTGCTCTGTGTCAAGCTATGGAAATGAAGTCAAGAATCTGGTCCTTGTCTAAGGTCATGTCAGTTTTCTACTGAAATAAATCATCATCACTGTACATGGTTCTGATTGTGTTACACTGTCAGTACCATCAGAGCTAGCTGGTGTAAACCTGTCCCAGGTTTGTGCCATGGTGTTCAAAGTAATTTTCTGGTATAGCATAGATTAATCTCAAAAAACCAGTAACAATTGTAAAATGGTTAAATTTTGACAAAAACCTGACCTGTTCACAATCCCTCTCAACCCCCCCTTTCATGGGGATAGGAGGGAAAAGGTAGAGTTACCCCTCAAACATTGAGTGGTGCATTCATCCTAGCATGAAGCATTTCAGGAAAGTGAAGGTGTAACAGAAGCTGTGGAGCCTCAAGGCTACAAAGGACAGTCTTGTATGGATTCCTGATTTCATAGGTAGGATTGCAGCCTCTTGCACTTCCTTCACTTGACCTTCAAATCACAGGGCTCATGACATGTCCAGAATCACGAGTGACACTGTTGGCAAACAGGCAGATGCCACTAAGCATGGCACTGATAATACACAGCTCAGAAATGACAAGTTACAGGGTGTGCCAGCACTGAAAATGAACATTCTCATACAGGTGCCTTTTCCAGTTTCTGCATTTTGTTCAATGCCAGGACATTTCACAGGGCTGAGCACTCCTCAAAATGCCTCTAAGGCCTAAGGGACTGTATTACAATGACCTGAGAAAAAGATGTACATCTACTTTCCCTCTCCGTGCAGCCATGTCTGTTTTCTAGATGCTCCAGCCCATGAAAAAGAAGAGAGACAAGAAGCTGCTGTTTTGCAAACCCCTTCAGCCCTTATTCTCAACCATTTTTGCCAAAAAGGTTATCAAATACAGCGGTGGGGCATGAGGACCTTGGGAATGGGAGAGAAAAGCTGTATATATCTATTTTTCCCTCATGAAACATACTAAATCCCAACAAAGAGCCACTGAAACCAAATCAGAGCCTGGTGTGCCTCCCAAGTCAGCCTTTGGAAAGGTGGCTTGCTATGTATAAGGGGTGAAAAACTATATCCTGAAAAAACACAGGAAGTAAATATTTAAAGAAAAAGAAACACAATGAAACAAATGCCTTGTATTTATATTTCCATGGAACAGTGCCATGTATCTCTCAGCCTGTTACTCAGCAAATGTTTAGTGTACCAAATGTTTTTTAAACCATTATTCTCCTCCATGGTTGTGAAAAGCATCCATGTATTTGTTCTGGGCTTCCTCTTCCTGCCTTTGTTGTTAATTTACTAGTTTTTGACATCCCTCTGACAATTTCTGTCTGTCTGTTTACATGTTTTAGATTTCTGAAGGAATGTATACATTGCTCTTACCACCACTACGGATCTGTTGCCCATTATCCCCAGGAACATAAAATGTCTCAGCCATTTTTAGTGGACATTTGAGAACACAGGCCAGGAGTATCTCAGGTATCTTTTAAGCCCCCAAGTTCCTAGATGCCTGCTTGGAGCACCATCTCTCTCCAAGGAGAAAAGACTGTCAGGTCTCAAACACTGTTTAAATCTCTGGAAAAGTCTTAATCCAAATTATTTGAACGATGAAGAATGAAAACCACAGACTCCTAGTTCTAACTTAGCCTTTCTCACAGCTATATTGTACTTCACTTTGACATTTGGTCATGGATCATGAGGTCAGAAGCCAGCTAGGGAGCTGCATTCCTGCACGTCGTGATTTTGCACATTGCTGTGTAGCCAGAGAAGCACACCTTTCCTCAGGTTGAGCATCTCAGCCTTCTAAGACATAACCATCAAAGCCACCCATTTTCCCTCATTTCAGGTCTCTGATAAAATCTGGAGAGCTTGGTAAGAAGCAAAAGCCATTCTTCAGTGTGGCTCCAATTTTCCTGGGAAAGTTATAAGACAATAGCAAGTACCGACAGAAATAAAGACTGAGAGGAACAACAGGCTCTTCAAACTTCACAAATTTTTGTCTCTGGGAACCTGCATAGAAGGAAGCTGGTCAAGGGCAGTCACTTCCATCCCTAAGCAAACACCTTTGGCCACACATTTCTTATGCAGTTGCACATGCACAGCACTTAGATGGATATATAATCACTTTCACTTACAGACGTAGCGGGACACCTCAGGGTGGAACAGAGCCCCAGCTTGTTCATGGGATGCCAGGAATGCATTCCTTAAGTCTGGGAAAAACAATGAAGCTGTTGCTTTAAACCATGGCAGCAATCTCTTTCAGTGTTAGACCATGGGCAAGAGCTCGTTTCAGATGTGAGGACAAGCAGCGAGCTTCGCCTAAATATTCTGAAAATGTACACATTTACTTGAACAGGAAAGCTCTGGCTCAGCTTACTCAATGTGATAAATGGTCAGTTGTCATATTACCTAGGCTGAAAAAGTTTGCATCTCTTGCTGGGAGCCAAAGTAATGGGAAAAATGTCAAAAATTTAGTGTTTAAAGTACGAAAACAAAATCAAAACCTTCTCACAGATTTTGGTTGGGAAGAATATTAGCTGGTGGTGCTCAGCTACTTGTGCTTAGTGCCAAACTTCCATTAACTTCAATTACATGACTGCTTTCTGTGGGAATTAGACTCTTGAATGTTGGGGGGTTTTTACTTGTTTGAGCTTTGGGGTTTTTTTGTTGGTTTGTGGGGTGGGTTTTTTTGTTGTTTTTTTTGTCTGGTTGGTTGGTTTTTTGGAGGTGTTGGCCTATTTTTCTTGTGGCTTTTGGTTTGGTTGTTTGCTGCTGCTTACCAGAAATGACTAGGAGTATTTCTCCAACTTTAGTAAAAATCAAAAGTTGAAAATGATTGACAAGTCTCAGTGATATTTCAGGGCCTAGTTCCCATTGCTTTCCAGAGCAAACAGCAATCCACATGCCTCTGTTGATTTATTTCTGCCCAGCCTGTGTTGTTGCTGTTTATTAGATGGTTGAGAACCATGGAGGAAAGAATCCTGTTCAGATCACATCAAGTTCAAAGGTCAATACCATCTGATTTAGGCTTCCCTTTCTTCTGTTTCTCTTTGATCCCATTTTGCATGCCTTCTGTCATTAAAAATTATAGCAGCACAGGTCCTTTTCTGGAGGAAAGTCTGAATGTAAGTGCAGTTCTTACTCTGCACTCCAGAGTGGTGAAAAAAATCTTGGTGATCACTGGATGGAGCAGTTTTTGGGCAGACTTGTCATCATAGCATTTAGCAGGACAAGGTTTCCATTCAATGTGGCATCATTCTTCTAAATAATCTGCTCTTTTTGTCCATCATAGATGGTTCACAAGTGGGTGCAAATCATTGCAAGAGAGATTTATGCCTGATTTTAAGAAAGTGTTTGCAATGGTATAGTGGGTGATGCGCTAGCATGGATTAATGCTGGGGTGATGGTAGAAATTCCCAGAACAAGTTTGTCTGAGGCCAGTGAGGAAAATCATAGTTTTGTGAATTATGTGGGTCTTACCAGCCATCTCTTCCTATTAGTGAGCTTTTCAGAAATAAGCCGAGTAGTCTGTGCACCAGACAACAAATCCTGTCAGCCTTATGCCATCTTCCAGCATCTTCAGAGCCCAGCTCCAAGTGCTGCTGGAGCAGACACAGAAGCCAGACTGCTGCAGTTTGTGCAGGGGGCCCAGGGATCTGCCTCCTGCACTGCCCATATGTGTCCACAGCACCACTGCTGGAGTTCTCACTGGGTCCAGACCCAGCAATGTCCTCGTCTTATCAGGAATGCACATATTTTGTGCATTTAAGGCACAAAAATGTACTTTCAGTCTAGACAGTGCCCATAACTTCCTAACACACTCTTCTCATGTTGGGCCTGGACTCACTCCTAAGAGGAAGAGTGTGTGAAGCCTGCTGATTCCTATCTCAGTCACAGCACATGTACATAAACATGTTCAAAGGAAGTTTGCAGCTGGACTACTAGACTAGCCCTGACTCCAAGCCTATGGCATTGGATGCCCAGGCAAGAAAATTCCTGAGTGGTTGCAAGTGGTGCGTGTTTATGTGGTACGTGGGAAGGGACTCATTGTGTAGAAATGCCTGCACAGAAATAACAGGAAATGTCCTGAGAACACAAGTGTTGCCATCTTCTTTATAAAACAGCCCCAGGAATGTAAAAGTTGTTCAAAAAGTAGATAGGCAGTATCTAGTCAAAGTGCTGTCCAGAGGAATGGCAGGTGTTTGTTCTCATGGGACCTCTTCATGTCTCAGAGTTTCTGAATATTTAAAGGGATTATTTGTATGTGAAAGTGTAAAGGAGGGTCAGGGCCACATTGTTCTTTGCTCTCTTTGTTTGTTAGAACAAAGCAAGGAGTCAAATTTGAATTCACAGAGTGGAGGGACAGCCAAACTTCGTGCTTGGGAACCTGTTTGCATTTGTAACTAGCAAAGTATTAATTAGATTGAAATGGATTCACAAACACAGTTTCAGTGCTGGTTTGTTTTTCTCTAAAACTTTGTTTCAAGTATAGGAGGGAAAAGGAGACACAGTCCTTTTGTGTGTGCATGTGACAATTTAAGCACAGTTACTTAACACTTCAGTCTTCTCTGCATGCATGGTGCAAATCACAAAAAGACAATTTGCACAATATTACTATAGTCCTCATAGTAAGCATACTTTGGCCTTGATTTTTCACAAGTAATTGTAGAAAGAGAAAAATAAGATGGTTACAATGACAGTTCGTTTTGGGGTTTAGCTAATTTTAGTTTGATTCTAATGAACAATAGCTCCAAATTGCAACTGGGATTAAATTACATGTTATCTCATTTGTATTCAGTGTCACCACTGCAGCTTTCAATTGCAGATTTTCGTATAAACTTCCCGTGTGAACAAAGCATGCAAGAGTCTCTGTATTTCTGAGTCAATCTGTATCAAGTCAGTTCAGTGGTACACACACAGAGCAGGCTTTTTGCCTGGTTCTTTGCCACCAATCTATTGCTTGCGAGGCCAAGAGATATACACAGCACATTTTACTTCAGTCTGGGGGATACACAATAAGCTCATTCCCATTTTAAAGTCATTTTCCAAAGCAGAGCTGAACCTGATAAAAAAAAGCCCCAAACATATAGTTGCTGAAAAAGAAATAAGCAAAAATAAGTGTGTTGTTCTAGTAAGGAGAGAGATGCCATTTGGTTAGCCTGAGACAGCTAGCACTGTTCATGTGTAATAATCCCATTAATGTCTGATTTGTCTGGGAGGGGGACTGTGTAGCATCATAGGACTTATAGTGCTCTGAAGTGCCTACAGCAAAAGCAAAGGCTCACACAGCAAGTCACAGGGCTGAGGCCTGGAGACATTGTCCTGCTTGTAACAAAAGCTGCAGGACCTGGCCTGTGGGAAGGGGTGATGGCTTCTGCCCCTTGCTGAGTCCAAATCAGGTGGAGAAGGGATGTCCCCAAGCTTAACCAGGAGAGAAAGTCCCTGTGCCATGAGCACGAGGGCCAAGAGCAGAGATTGTGAGCATTTGCCATTTTTAGAGTAAGAACCTGGCCTCTGGGAGCAGCAGTGTCTTCCTATGCTGAAGGGGCTAAGGAATGGGTGGGAATGACCAACTGTACCCTGCTACTCCCAGGCTCACTGTCTGCTGAACCTTAGTACAAAATACAGAGCAAAAACTCTCTGGAAAATATGTTGAATCCAGTTATTTGTAATCACAGTTGTGGAAACATGACTACTGCATCCATTCTGAAAGATGTAAAATGTTTTGGGCCATATTATTTGGTATGTTTCATTATTTACACTCCTTTAATTATGCCAGTAGTGGCTTAACCTATCACCTGGTGATGTTTTCCTTCATAACAGAATCTGACCATTAAGATTTTCCTTGTGCCTTTAATTAGGGCTTTGAAGATCTATATTAAATGAACTTTGTAGGGTTTTTTTCTTAGCGGATCTCTTTTGGTTGTTTTTTGTTTGCTTGGTCTTTTGTTTTGTTTTCTTATGTCAGTCCAAGTGAATGTAACTGAAAAAATTAAATTTTGCTTGACTTGGAGCAAAGGAGGCAGGAGAAATGAGATCTCATGTAACCCTTTTATTTCTCTGTGAAAGCAGTGAAATATTTCTTCTGATATGATTTCAAAATTTCCCTAAAATTTAAAGAAATCTTTGTCAAATAAAGGATGTTCTTTGGCCTCCAAATAGAATATACAGCTATGATTTTTCAAAATTGGAGGCAGGCCCCCATGTACTGCTAAATATGATGGTACCAAGCACTATGACTGCTGTCAGTTTCTGTGTTTACTCACAGTGTGCTCTAAATTAGGAATTAGACCAATTTTCTTTTATATTGCCTATTCGTAGAATTGACAACCACCTCCTTGGTGACAAGACCTCCTGTTGAGGACTGTGTGAAAATAAAGAAGTCAAATGAAAGACCAGAAATGAGTCTTGCTTCTAAGGGCTGGGGTTTAGGGGTGGAGTTTTTTTGCTTTTTGTATGAATTTCAGATGCAAACTGATGGTGTTCATATGGTGGCAAGCACTGCTGAAACAGGAGAAACTCAGATATAAAAATATCCATTTAAGCTTTGAATATTTGTCCTTATGGGAACAGGGAACACAAGTAGTATGATGAAACACAGCGTGGTTTGCTGTGGGTTTAGATGGACTTCCAGTAACCTGTCTGTGCTCACTGGTGTCTCTCTTGAGAGATTTCAGGGACTGAGATCTCCCAGTCTGTCTCCCAAGGCTTAGTTCTGTTGCCCTACTTGTCTAATGGAGAGGTGCTAATAACTGAAAAATGCCTTTTTAGATCATTTATGAACAAGTGTATTAAGAGACTAGGGAAAACAATGGAACATCACCACATGTCTCTGTGACTAGCCCATAATTTATGACATTTTCACTGAACAAAGCACTTTTGGAAGTCAGTTTTACTAGGCACCCTACAAAAATGTTCAGTTTAGCCATTCTGCATTTGCAGGGTGCATCTAGTGCTGGGGTTCTTCTATGGGTTAACTCTCAGCGTGGTTGGTGTCATCAATCCACTCTGAAAATAAGTGAAGGTGTTTGTAGAGGAAAGCAGAACCAGTAGAGCAAATTCTTATGATCTGTCACCATTCTATACTTTGCACTATATTAACTTTTTTTTGCAAGCAGTTTCTCCAGAAGCAATGTTTCAGTGAAAAACTCTGTTCCCAGGTAGCATATAGGTGCAATGACTAATGTGTGAAGAAATTATTTTATTCATTCAATTACTCGCACTTGGTATATCAGCACCAGAGAGGCAGTGCAGAGGAAGAAGACAGAGGAAAATCATGCAGAGGCTGATTTCAAAGAGAAGTTACAGGAATTACTCTCATTTGACCTGGGCTTTTTTCTCATTGACTGCTTATGGAATTAAGGATGGAAGGTCAGATTATTTAATGAAGTTTCTACATTTGGCTGATGTGAATACCCAAGAGAAGAATATGAAAAACTGCATGCTGCCTCAACCAATATGGAAAGTTCCTATTAATCCTAAAGACAACCTGTATTGTAGCAGATCTGTTTTCCCTGTTGTAGCTTAGCATAAAGATTGAAAAAAGGGTCAGTGGAGATTCAGTAAAACACAAATTAAGCCTGTTTACAATCATGCTTGTGCATCTTTGACAAATCAGAGGCAGACTCATGGTCTTGCATCTCCCTTTTTCATCACATACATTCTGTAGCCTAGGAAGGAGGTAAGCTGACAGTGGGTCTTCAAAAATTACTATGTTAGTTTTGCAGAAGCTGACCACTGGCTTGGAAGTTGAAAGGTATATTTGGAAAAAACAAGGAAAACCACACTATCCTGTGATACTATTTCCCTGAATCTTCTTTCTGAAAGAGACAGGAAAGATGATTTTTAAATCACCTCCACCATGGATTTCCATCAAAAGGCTGAGCACTGACAGGATGTTGGGGCCTCTAAAACACCATTTGGTCACTGATTATTTGTAGGCTGGGGCTTAGTGGGTGGCATTGAGCTCTGTGAACTTTCATCTTCTTGTTGCTCTTGGCTGTTTTCTTTTTTTTTCTTTTCT
>VWYI01021275.1:166868-195932 GCA_013399455.1 Anthoscopus minutus | reverse complement strand
CTTCTCCCTCCCCATGGAACTTCTCCCTGCCCATGGATCTTTTCCCTGCCCATGGCAAGGGGATGGAATTTGATGATCTCTGAGGTCCTTTCCCAACCCAAAGGCTCCCAAACATAGTTTGACTCTTCCATCCACACACATTGACCTATTTATCTTTACACACATTCCTGCTTCCAGGGATTCCCATCTCCCCAAAGATCTGTTTGTAGTGCTGACTTTGTGACACCCTCAAAGGCCCGAGGCAGACTTGTCAAGTTTTGGTGGCAGAAAGGCTGAGTCTCTAACCAAGGCTTCCTGAAGCCTCCTGGCACATGAAATCTCTTTATTTGCCACGTGGTCCTGGAGAACCTTGAGGAGCCACCTTACCTCTTCACTCTTCATCCATCATGAGAGAAGGAAAATCATTCCACCTCTCATTTGTCGGGCTCATGTCTTTATAGGAACTGCCACATCTACATCCAGCATGGCCAGTCCTTGTCCTTGGGCCCATCTTGCAGAGATTTGTCACAGCAGCAGAGGCCAGTGATCTGGAAGGAATAAAAGTGGTGCAAAATATCCCTGAACTCTCCATATTAATGCAAGCAAACCCCCAGATCCCTTTACAACATTTTCCCCCTCCTCGCCTTGATATTGGGGGTACATCCAAGGCTGTTTTCTGTCTCTGTGTGTGGATTAATGCCTGGACCTGGAATTTCCCTCCTGCATCCCTTGGGCTGAGCTGTGCATCCCCTGCAGTGCCCTGGGGTTTGCAAAGCTGAGACCTCCCTGAAACAGGGAGGTGCTGGGAGAAGAGCAAATGCACTTTAAATGCTGAGATATCCTGGAGGGCTCAGGGGAAAATGGTCATTAAAGCCCCACTTAATGGAAATTCAGTGGCTTTAGAGTTCCTTAAATCCTGTAACCTGCTGTCTCTTCCTCACCAGGATCACAGGAAACGGCCTCAAGTTGTACCAGGGGAGGTCTGGATTAGACACCAAGAAAAAATTTCTCCATGGAAAGGCTGTCCAGGGTGGTGGTGGAGTCACCATCCCTGAAAGGGTTCCAAAAATGTGTGGGTGTGGCACTTGAGGACAGGGTTTAGTGACCATGGTGGTGACTTGATGATTTTAGGGTTTTTTTCCAACCTGTAAACAGAAGGAGGTGCAGGATATGGTTTCCCCAGCAAGGCCAAGTGCCAGCTTTGGGAATGTTTCTCTCCTTGAATCCCTGTCAGCCAGAAAATCCCAAAGTGTTGCAGATCTTTGTGTGTGCTGGAATAGTGAAACTCAGCCACATCTGGGGACAGAGCTCTGGGATTTTGTGGGGTTGTGGGTCCATTCAAACATAAACCACATTTATTGAGGGTGTTTTGTAGGGTCTGGGTCCTTTCCTGCCAGCTCTCCAAATCCCACAGCTCCATTATTCATTGCCATCTCTCAAATCCATCATTAGAGCCATAAATCCTACTGGACTTTCCCATTTGTTTGTTGGCTTATTGGGGTTGTTTTTGTTGGTTTTTTTGTTTTGTTTTGTTTTAACTCAGAGCTTTACCCATTGTTTCTTCCTTCCTCATTCTTTTTGCTTTCCTGGCAGTAGCACTTGGGGTTTGTGTGGTTATTTTTCCTATATTTATACTCTCCACTGACTTAATTAAGTTCTTGCTCATTTCTTGGTCTTGCCAAGTTTATTGGCCCCACCAGGGCTTCCCAGAGCTCTCTTCCTACAAAACCACAGCTGCTGCCAGTCACCTGAGACTGTGAAAATGGGCAGAAAAACCTCCTTTGCAAACTCAGCCTGACATTATGGAAGCAAAAGACAGGCAGAAAAATTATCTTCTCAACCCGGGTCAGTGTTTTTAGGCTGAATTCCTAAGAAAATAAGATTTAGGCATTTAGGGGATGTGGGTGGCCATGCAAGGGCTTGGATTTTGGGCAAACTCTGGTCCAGTTTGACAGATGGGGCTTTTGCTGAAAACCTGGATTGGAGGGCAGGGCTGTGGGGAGCTCCTGCTGGGAGAAAAAGTTTCAGGGAAAACAATAGAAGCCATCCCACCACACCACATTGACCATGCACAAACAAGCTCCTGGTGGCAGGAATTCCCTGGTTTTGGGGGTTTGTTGGACATTCTGGCGTTCACTCTTCCAGCCTGTCCTTTCCTTTCAGAGCCAGAATCCCATTCCCTGTCCTTACATCTTGGGAAGCTTCAATCCCTCCTTCTTCTCCCTGCTTTTCTCTCCTTGTTTTTGGGAATTCTCCTGGCAAGTTTTTCAGGGAATGGAGTGGGACTGGACTGGTCACAATCCCAGTATTTAAATGCTCACTCAGGACTTTCTCCACAGCTGCAGTGCCTCAAGTCTGGCTGTGAAAGCTCACAGGAGTTTCCCTTCAAAATCAGTTTTCTGCCCTGTTTTGCTACCAGAGGGTGTGTTCAGACCCCCTGAGCCAGCTCTGGATGGGAAATTCCCATTTTAAACCCTTTTCTTACCTTCCTGTGCCTTTTTGCTCCTCTCTTCGTGCTCAGGGTGTTTGCTGCTGCCTCAGAGTGGGATTTGTATTCCCCAGATGGGGTGAGATGAGGAGTCTGGAGGGTTTTTACCTGCCTGCCCCAGAGGGATGAGGTTTGCTGGGATCCAGGGATGTTCCCACTGAGGCTTTGCCTCCCAGCCTGCTGGACAGATCACTACCTTCCTTCTCAATTTTCTTGGAAAGTCCAGGTCTCAGGCAGTGTAATTCTGATTTTATGTACACAAAGCAGTTATTAAAGAAGATAAAAGAGAGATTGTGCTTCAAGCAGCAGGAACTAAAGCCCTCAGCTGTTTTTATCGCATCTCCCCTGAATTTTCTCTCTCTGGATAGCAGGAATGAGAGGGAAGCTCCATTTAAATGCAGATTTCCAGTGCTGGCCAAGAGCAATAAATAGCCCTCTGCTACCCAGACCAGACAAATATTATCAAGCCTCTTTGTGAAGGAGATTTTATGTTTTCAGATCTTCTTTTTCCCTTGATGAGATGCTCTTTCCTCACAGAGTAATAGCGTGTTGACGCCTTTTTATTTTATTTTTAAGCAGCACTTCAGAGATTATAATGGAAATCCAATCCCACCTGTTTCTCCACTGGAGATCCACTTGACAGCCTGGTAATGAGGAACTGTGCAAATTTCTTCTCCTTTACTGTACTGACAGCCTGGAGGGTTGATACTTTATTCAGCAGAGCAGAAAAGCACAAAATAAGGCAATTTTGGCAACAATTTTTAATCACCTGGCCCTGCAACCTCGTGGTTTTGGAGGTTCAGGAGGATGGGGAGATGTGGAGGTCTGGGGTGATCCCAGGGGCATCTCCTGAGGTTCCTCAGCAGGACTGTTTGAAGAATGAAATGTTTTCCTGGAATTCTTTTGGGTTTCCTGGTTTGGAGAGGAAGGACTGGTCAGCTCCAGTGGCAGGTACTGGATCTGAGAGGCTGAACTGGTTTGGACTGGGATTGCAGCTCTTAAATTGATAAAGGAGGGCAGAGAGGATTTGAGTGTGGCCAGCAGGAGCAGGGAAGTGAGGAGCCAGCTGGAATTCTGTGTCTGGTTCTGGGCTCCTCATGGAGTGAGGGACATGGAGGGGCTGGAGCTTGTCCAGGGAAGGGGCTGGAGCCCCAGGAGTGGCTGAGGGAGCTGGGAAAGGGGCTCAGCCTGGGAAAAGGAGGCTCAGGAGGGACAGCAGCAGGAATTTCCCCATGGAAAGGGTTGTTAAATATTGGCAGGGGATGCCCAGGGAGGTTGGGATTCCCCATCCCTGGAGGTGTCCAGCGAAGGACTGAACTGGTGGCACTCAGTGAAGGTTGGGCACAGGTTGGACTCAATCATCCCAGAGGTTTTCCAACCTCAGTGAATCTGTGGCTGTGTTTGCAGCATAAATCAGAAGAGGTTGTAGGTGTGATCTTAACCTGTCATTTGGGACACTTAGGAAATATTACAGCATCTTTATGTGTTTTTCACTTGGAGGGACAGGTTATGAACAGTGAAATATCCTGTTTACCAAGCCAGCGCTGTGTTAAATCTACATTTTCAAGAGATGCCTTGAGATGGAAATTTCGTTTCTGAGTATGACTTTATATTTCAAAGATATAAAAAGCACCTGAAAAAATGTAAATACAAAGAAAAAAGAGCCGTGAAGGGGCAAAGGTCAGCTGCACACAGTTTGGCGTGGCTGTGTGTAATCCTCACAGTGGCATCTGTTCCCTGTTATTGTTATAAAAATGTGACTTGGTGAGACTTGGGATGAATCATGAGCTGGGGAGCGATGCTGAAGCTGCCTTGCAGTGGGACCAGCCTGTCAGAGTGCATCTGTTGGCAGCCAGGCTGGGCAGGCAGCGCTGCAGGAGCCACAGGGCCCTGGGGAATGGAGGATGGAGCCTTTCCTGCCTCCTCAGCCCTGCTGGGAACCAGCTGAGGGTGGTGAGAGTTGAATTTCAGCTCTGGCTGGGGCACTGACTCAGATGATGGCTGTGTCTCAGCCAGCTCTGGCAGACAGCTGGCTGCAGCCAGGGGAGCTCACAAGTGCCAGCCCTGTTGGCCCCCGGCCGCTGCTCTGGCACAGACAGGCACAGCTGAGCAGTTTGGGGTGAGAAATGAGTGTCCTTCCTGCCCCTGGAGAAAGCTCTCCAGGCAGAAGGGGCTGAGCATCTGCTGGAACAGCTGGCTGTGCTCAGGGCTTGCATCCCATGGGGGCTGAGGGATGTGGGGCTTGGGGAGGCCACAGGGAACTCCCTGTGCAGCTCCTGGCTCAGCAGAGAGCACCAATTCCTGTTCTCCCAGCTCCTGGCTCAGCAGAGAGCACCAATTCCTGTTCTCCCAGCTCCTGGCTCAGCAGAGAGCACCAGTTCCTGTTCCCTGTGCAGCTCCTGGCTCAGCAGAGAGCACCAATTCCTCCTTGTCCCCCATCCCTGAGGGCTGGAAATCCCTGCAAGGCAGCCACTAAAATCTGCTTTTCTCAGAAGCTGCCTTTCCATCCCCTTCATGGGATCATTTCTCTGGCTCCCAATTATACCTTGATTTTTTCTACTTCTCGCTGTTTAATCATTAACTGTGAGCGTTGCCTTTGAAATCCGTGTCTGAGGGAGATTTGCAGGGGAAGCCACTTGTTGCTTGAACCTTGATTGATTATTACCCAGCTTCTCCAAAGGGATAAACTCTCCTGGTCTGGTGCTTCTGGAGCGTGGATTTTGTGTTGATTGCATGGAAAATCCGAGTAAATGGAATGAAAAGCTAATTATTGCCATGTAAGGGATGTTCTTCTGTCAGGATTGGAACATCCCCTGGGAAGAGATGTTCTTCCTGAGAAAAGCTCAGTCCTGGCTGGCTTCACTCAGTGCCTGGGGAATCCTGAGCAGTCCTGAGCCAGGCACTGCAGATCCAGGTGTGCCTGGCTCCCTCTGCAAGATTTTTCTCATCATTCATGGAGAAGCAGTCTAGACCAGAGCATTTATCATGATGGGGAAGATAGAAATTATTTTTGAGGGCAACAAAGTTCAAAGACTTTGCTGTAAGTCTTCAGGATTAAAGATTTACTTGATGCATCTTCCTCTGTTTAATAGACAGGAAGAGATGAAAAGGAATTTCTGGAAAGATTTTCGTTCATACTTAATGATGCCACTATTAGATGAGCTTTGACACAGTGTCCCAAGCCATGAAGCTTTAAAACCAACCTTTTTTAAACATTAAATGACCTTTTTTCATCCTCCAGCTTTAATAAATAAAGATTAGTTCAGCCTCATTACCTCCCTAGTCCTGGGGGCTGGTTTAATATTTAGTTAAAGTAACCAGGCTCCCAAAATGAGCACATTTTGTTGGTTTCCTATCCTAAATCCCACAGGGAGACTGGAAACTCTGCTGGAGTTTGATCTGGGTTCTGGAAGTGCTGCTGTCACTTCCACCCTGGGTCCAGGCTCTCCATCTGAATTCCCTTCTTTCCAAAACCTGCACTTTCCCCTTTCTCTTGTATTTGCTCCCAAAGTTCAAATTCAATCAGAGCTGAGTAGGTAAAAGAGTTTGCTGTTGTTATTTTGGGTTTTTTCGCCTTTCCCCCTTTCCCCTTTTTCCCTTTCCCCCTTTCCCCTTTCCCCTTTTCCCCTTTCCCCTTTCCCCTTTCCCTTCCCTTCTTCACCTTCAGAGAAGTTTTCAAGATTCTCAAAAATAAGAATAGAAAATCCCATTCTAAACATTCTAAAAATAAAAATCTCTGTGCAAACTTTTTTGCTTAGCTGGCTTGAGGAAACTATTCAAAATGCTTTGGTTTTGACTATTTTTGTACTTAAAGATCATTTAACTCTAGGTTAGTGGAAGTGGATTTTGTTTGAAAGCTGCCAATTATGAAAAGACTTGAAAACATTCCCCAATTAAGTGATTTTGAAGCTTTAAATTAGAAACTAATGAATCTGAGAATGCTGACATCCACTCCCCCACTGCTGATCTTTAATTTCACAGAGTCAGCACCTGAGCAGGAGCTGCATTTGGTGATGTTCATCAGCCTCAGCACATGGATTTATCCTTCCCTGGAAGCAGGGCTGGAGGAGAAGTTTCTACAGGAACTTTCTCCTCTGCTTCTCTCCTGGAAAAGTGGAGTTTGTGGCAAATTTTTCTCCCAGCTTTGTTCTAATTAAAAGAAGTCATCAGCCATATTAATATCCTAAAACCCCTGCTCCTGGCTTTGGAGGAAAGCAGAATCCTTTTTGTTGCATAATGAGATTAAGATGAACTCAATTTAACTCCCATAAAACTGAGAAAAGATAGGAAAAGAAGGAATTCTTGAGTATTATCAGGATATGAAGTAAATCAGGCTGGTGTGGGCCACCTTTGGGCTTCCACTGCTGGGGTTAGGGCAGGGCTGGGACATGGAGATGCTCTGCAGCTGTGCCAGGAGAGAAAAGATCCCACTGGGATGAGCGGGGCAAGGCTGGGAAAAGAGTCCTGAGAAGTGCTGCAAGCTGGGTGTGGAAATCAAAATCAGGCTGTGCTTTGAGATTTGGGGCTGGGTCAAAGCCTCAGGGGCAGGAAAAGGAGCCTGGGCCCAATGCAGAGGGGACTGGGCTGTGTTGGAGACTCCGTGGTGGCAGTGAAGGAGCAATGAGGACCTTCCAGGCACAGCCCAGATCCCTCAGTCCCACCTCCAGCTCAACGTCCCTGTGCTGCTCTGACCCTGGTCCCAGCCAGCTCTGCCTTCCCCATCTGAGTCCTTTGGCCCTTGGGGTTAGGATACCTCCCTGATGGGCTTTATTTCAGTTCCCAGCTCATTTATGCTTTTCCCTACCAAAAAAACCCCCTCAGATCTGCTGCAGCACAAGGACAGGTTCCAAAGCTCCAGGGAATTCCCTCTTTCCCTGCCAGGAGCCAGCAGAGCCCCACTAATCCCTGCTCTGCTCCCCTACACCTGATCCAGCATCTGAGCAGTCCTGAATGGCACTGCTCCCCGTGGAGTGGATTTTTTGGGGAGGAAAGACAAGAATTGGTGCTTTTTTAATGCCCACAGTAAACAGCAGCGCTGCTCTTCCCCAGATAAAATGGAAAAAGTTCTGGGGAGAGACCTCCTGTTAGCAAGGATGAACCCACTGGGGTGCCAGCTCCTGGTGAAATTCTGGCCTGAATGCTCCACTCCTGAATCCTTTCTGCCTTCCCTCCAGAAAACAGAGATAAAACCCCTCCCCACCTCCCTCTCCCTGCCACGGATCCGAGTGGACAGCCCCAGGAGCTGGATTCAAGAGTCAAGAGCGTTCTGTTTGAAAAATATTTGTCCCTCCCCACCCACAGCTGCCCACATGCTTCCTGAAATATTCCGGCTCTCAGCTCCCTATCGATGCTTCCACAAAGGAACCATCCAGGGTTTTTGGGGACGTTCTGCCTTTGTTAGGATGTGAGGCAGCGCCTGGGTGTGGGTTTTTAGGGTTGGACAGCTGGGTGTGCCTCTCTGGGAGCAGCCAGCCCGAGAGGCAGCGGCTGCTGGGAGCCTGGCGGTGTGGGTGGCTGTGCTGTGGCATTCCAGCAGGTAAAACAGAGGCTGCTGCTGAGATGTCACCACCCACCTGTCTGGCAGGACCTGGGGAGTGGGAGAAGCAGCGGGAAAGGCCACGCGTGGGAAGGGGGATGCGCCAGCTCTGGAGCACAAACACAGCTCCTGCAGGGCTCAGCGAGTGTGGGGCTGGGGAGGGGAGATCCCAAACCTAACCAGTGCCAACACCTTCTTCCCCCACAGCTGCCATCCTGGATGACCCCATGGAGTGCAGCAGAGGGGAGAGGCTCTCCATCACCCTGGCCAAGAACCGCATCAACCGCGCGCCCGAGCGGGCAGGCAAGGCCAGGGTGGAGGTGGACATCTTCGAGCTGCTGCGGGACAGCGAGTATGAGACAGCAGAGACCAGTGAGTACCAGCCCAGAGAGCCCAGCTCTGCTCCAGGAGCTGCCTGGCACGCTCAACTCCTGATTTTGTAGCAGTCAAAGGGAAACAGAGAGAAAAAAACCCAATCTCTGCTCTTTGTACGGAGCGGTTTTCATTCGAGGTGAATGAAGTGTGGCGTGGACTGAGAGGATCTCTGCCCCCAGTAAGCTTTGCCACTACTCAGTGGCTTGGGACAAATAATTTCCTTTAATCTGCGTGTCAATAAACAGGGGTAATGCTGATCCTTTGTCAAGCACTTAATGCTGAGCAAACAAGAGACTCTCGGGTAAGTTGGGTGCAATTATGTTGTTTTTAAAACCCTGTGGAATCCTGTGTGTCAGCAAACATGACAGCTCTTCCTAGAGCTTGAGATTGGCAGCAGATTTATTTACACCAAGTGAAGTTCTTCAAGTGATGTTTGAAATCATGAGGATGAAGAAGAGCTAATTTCCAAAGAGCAGCAGATTTCCCACGTCACTTTAAAGTCCCTGAATGGAACTGTTCTTTATTAGGGCTGTTCCTCTGGATGCCCAATATGCCAGTTCTGTGCTGGTGAATAAAAAAGAAATTGATGGTCACTGTCCCACTGCTTGAAAGAAAACCTGAAGGTCTGTACTAGATTTTTTTCCTGTAAGAGGGAAAACCCTTTGGAATAGAAAATCCTCCTTTTAGAATCGTTTTAAAGCTGACCTTTAGAGTTCAAGGGAGGGCTATAATTTTTTATTACCAGTTGGCTCGAGAAAGCTGGAGGAATCATTTGAAATAATTGGGATTTTAGACTCGTTTTCTAATGACTCTGCTTTCCATGACTGTGTGATCTGCAGGGTATGCCCAAAAAAGTGTGGCAGAGTGTTGTGGTTTGGGGCTGGCTGGATTTTCCTGGAGTTTTGGTGGGTTTTCTGCCCAGCAGGGCTCAGGGGTCTCCAGGTGAGCTGGCAGAGCAGCTCTGTGGGGCTGTGGGATCAGCACATCACTCCTTCATTTCCTGAGCAAGTGTTTGCACTATTTATAGGAGTGTGCAGTTAATAAAGAGCGTCTCAGCAAGTACCTGGGCTCTATTTATAGAGCCTGTCACCCGTGAGGCAGCCCAGGCTAAACCCAGCTCAGGGACTTGCATCCAGCACTTCCCCACTGCTTTCCCATCCACTTTTAAATATTTTCCTGGCCTTTCCTATTGTCCACTAACCTGGCACCTGGGCAGACCCTGCAGAAGGGATGGGAATTGCCTGGATTTCATGGAATCACAGAATGCCAGACTGGAGTGGGTTGGGAGGGACTTTAAAGCACATCCAGCTCCACCCCAAGCTGGCCTTGGGCGCTGCCAGGGATCCAGAGGCACCCACAGCTTCTCTGGGCACCTGTGCCAGGGCCTCCCCACCCTCCCAGGGAAGGATTTTTTCCCACTATCCCATCTATCCCTGCCCCTGGCAGTTTGAAGCTGTTCCCTGTTGTTCTGTCACTCCACCCCTGTAAAAAGTCTCTCTCCATCTTTCCCTTCCCTTCCCTGCAGCTGGAGGGGACACTTAGATCACCCCAAAGCCATTTCCAGGCTGAACAGCCCCAGCTGTCCCAGCCTTTCCCCACAGCAGAGCTGCTCCATCCCTCTGATCCCCCTGAGGCCTCCTCTTTACTCAATCCAAGCTCATTCCCAGTTTGCCCCTTAAATATCCCAAATCTCCCTGTGAGACTCCTAGAAAACGAGAAAATTCCTCATTTTCCCCAGCCTTCTTTGTCTCTGAAGAACCCAGTGGGATTTTCAGCTCCATTTGTGTTCCTTCTCCATAAATATCCTGCTTGTAGCAGCATTCCTGGCCTTTAACTTTGTTTGGGAAGCAGACTTGATTGCAGTGACCCCAGAGCTGCCCTGAGGATCATGGGAGGGATTTCTGCCTTATTTCCAGCCTGTGATGCTGCTCAGGAGTTCTTCTCTTGGAAGGTTTCTCCAGCAGAGGAATATTAATTGGCTGAGAACGAAATATTATGCAAGAAGTTGTTGATTTCAGCAAATATTGTGTTTAGGGAGAAATTGGAAACAGGACAAGTGAGGAAAAGGCATCTCCCATTTTCCAGTTTTCACCTTGGGGTGATTTGCTTTGTTTCCTTTACTTGAATTTTTGGAGTAGAAATTGGAGCAAATTGACTTGATTTTGGTGAATTTTGCAGAGTGTTATTTGCCTTTTATTCAGAGGGAAAAAAATGTCTGGAAGCTTTTCTTAGAAAAGGAATAATCTGGATTCTGGATGGCTCTGCTATTAATGTCACTGATGTTATTCTTGATTCATCCTGGTGGCAGAGGAAAATCAGATCCCCAAACTTAAATTTCAAGGCTTTCATGGCTTACAAATGCTTCAATACGTTGCTGGTATTTCTTATGACACACAGTATTAATAAAAACTGTTGAGATGTTTTAACCTGTGACTGCAGAGCTGTTTACAGCTGTTTAATACTGTTCTCACATTTCACAGCCTTTGATTCACTCTTAACTATCACAGCTCCCTGCTTAGCTGACAGATCTAGGAGTGCTGGGATTAGACCATATATTGCATATAGAAGAGGAAGAAGAATTCTGGGGAGTTGGGGTTTTTATTTGGGGAGTCAGGGTTGGTTTAATTTAATTATTATTTTATTTTATTTTATTTTATTTTATTTTATTTTATTTTATTTTATTTTATTTTATTTTATTTTATTTTATTTTATTTTTATTTTTGTGGAGCTGTTTTTCTCCCATTTTACCTTCTGGCTGACCCAGAAGTTTTAATGTAAGAGAAGCCCAAAATCTGAACTGCTCCAGCAGGTAAAATCCAAGTCAGTCCATCACATTCATGCCTGGTTTGCTGTTCCAGCTTCAGATACAAATGAACACAAACTTTGGCTGTTCCTGTGTGATTTTAGGGAGGTTTCAATGATAAATTCTGGGCAGAGCATTTTTTGGTTTTGCTGTTTCAAGGAAAGCCTGTTTCCTCTTTGTGTGTTTGATGTTCCAGCTCCTTTTGTGCAGCTCCAAAATGATTTCTTTCATCATGTCTCTATATAAACCACCTTGTTCCCTTTGATGCTGTGGCAGGACAGATTTCCCTACTTGTCCCCCTGTCCCCTCTGGCCTCCCCAGACTTTTAAACTCACTTTGTTGTGAATCCAAACATCCCAGGGCAGGTCAGGAGGGAGAGCCAGCTGGAGAACTGGAGATTTTCATTTATCCACACCAAAATTTCAAAGTGCCCTTTCAGTGATGCTTGCTCCAATGTATTGTTTTCACCTGTCCCACTGTTCTGGGGGATTCCATGTTTCAGCCTGCTCTGGTTATCAGGGAATCATGGAATGGTTGGGGTTGGAAGGGATCTTATGGATCTTTTGTTCCACCCCTGGCCATGAGCAGGGACATTTTCCACTATCCCAGGTTGCTCCAAGCCCCGTCCAACCTGATCTTGGACACTTCCAGGATATCCCCAACCTCTCTGGATGCAGGTCAGGAAGCACAAGGGGAGCTCCAGGAGCATCTCTAGAACCCCTTTCTGTTTATGCACTTGGTGTTTTCTCTCTGAGAACCCCGTGGCCAGTCCCTGTCTCTGGAGACACTATCTGTGTTTTGCAATCAGGGAGCTGCTGAGGTATTTCCACATATTTTATTTTGAATTAGATACAGGAATCCTCTGTGCATTCTGTTTGAAACCCTGCTCAGGTCTCTGTGTGCTCTGAAAGAGATGGTTCTGCCCTAGGGGTGGATCCTCTCTCTGGAGGGAGCTTTCAGCCCTGCTCTGAACAGGGGAGGATTCATGGAAATGTTTTCCAGGTGCTCTGGGATCTCAGACTCTGACCATGTCTGAGGGGATGTGCATACATTTATCATCAAGAGCGACTCATTTGTCGTTCTTTTTCATGGTCAAAAATAATGTTGCAGTTCTGCCTTCCTTTAAAAAACATCTTGCCCTGTTCCAAGTGCCCAAACCTGGACTTAATTCCCAAATACACTCATGGAAATGATTGGACACTGTCCTGTACAAAAGGAGGGTCCCTGTGCCCTGCACACACACCTGCTCAGGATGGGCAGTGGTGCCCATGGAGGCTCTGAAAGTGATGCCACTTCCATGTCTGGAGACCCTCAATTGCAAACAACATCAAAACTGGGACAGAAACTCGGAGCTGCTGGAGCCTGCAGCTCTCACAAAGTGTCCTGCACAACCCACAGCTTCTGTGGGGCCCAGGTGTTGGGGAATGAAGGGATTTGAGTGGCAGGGGGTCTGTAATTATCCGTAATTGTAGTCCCTGTGATTGTCATAGATGGATTTTGGATACAGGACCAGCATTTCCACATCCTGCAAGTGCTGCCCATGGGCTGAGGTATGTCCAGCCTTTTCTCCCTGTGGAGACCTGACAGCATCAGGTAACTCTGAAATAGGAAATGTGCTTGGATTACAAGAGAAACTTTCCAAATGTGGTCAAAAACCTTTGCCTCAGGCACCTCCACTTTGTTTCCATTGATCTTCCCTCATTTTCATGGATGTTTCCCCCTGGTAGTGATAAGCCAGGTCTTTTTCTTCGTCCAGTTGTTGCAAATCTGTCGCTATGGCTACTTAACCCACTTCTTGTTCCTGCTAGCAGGCACCAGAAGAAAATCACTCACCAAACTTTCCCTTGCACGGCACAAGGAAATTTTCCCCAGGAACTTTGTCCCGGTGACCTGTGGATGAGGGAGGGCTTGGAGCAGCTCCTTCCTCGAGGATGCTGAATGGCAGAGCTGAGAGGGGCTGATGAGTGCTGCTGAGACAGCAGGCAAGGCTTTCAAACCGCTGGTGCTCTTGATTTAAAAGGATCTTCTGGAGAGGTTTAAGTGCCTGTAAATTTTTTAAGCACGGAGGAAAAGCAAACCCTGGATTCCTTTGAAGATGCTGCAGAAAAATATCCCTCATTCCATAGGAGACTGAGTTGTTGGAGGGTGAGGGAGCTCAGAAGGAAGGAAAACCCAAGAGGAGATGTTTGCATTTCATGAGCACTTTCTGTAAGAACTCAGAGCAATCAGTGGGGACTGGGGAGAATAAGGAGTTTTTCCTTCAAAAGAGAAGTAAAAACAGTTCCCCAAAGTGACAAATTAAATGAGATTTGGGCCTCATTGCAGTCATGAGGCTGTGGAGGCTTCAGGATTGGTTTGGATTGGCAGGAACCTTAAAGATCATCTTGTTCCACCTCCTGCCATGGGCAGGGACAATTTCCAGGCTGCTCCAAGCCCCATCCAGCCTGGCTTTGGACACTTCCAGGGATCTGGGGGCAGCCACAGCTGCTCTGGGAAACTTCAAACTGCAGATGTTCACTTCCCAAACCCCACACTCAACCCCAAACTTGCTGTTCTGAAACCACCCCAAGCACAGCGAGCTTTCCTTCCACTTCCAGCCTTGATTTAAAGACTCAAAGCAACTAACACCCCTGCTCTGATCTATAGCTCAGCAGTTTTGATGATGAATTCACTTTACTACCAAAAAAACCCACGTTTAGGTTTGAATTTTTCCAGCTCAAATAACTCTTCACAGCCCTCACAAAGGCTGCTTTGAGGTGCAAGCCAGGGGAAGAGGCAGGTTTGATACTGAAGAGCTCCTGTCTTTAAAATCTCAGCTTTGGGAGGCTGTGCTTTGGTTTTTTACACACAGAAATGTTATGAGCTTGTCCTGGCAAGAACTCATAAAAATTTTGGTGCCTCTTTTCTCTCTCTTCTGGTGCCTCCTATCTCCCCTTCAGTATCCAATTTCTTCAGAAAGATTCCAGTTGAGCAAATGTGGCTTTGTCAGGGGAAGGAGCTGAGTGTGTGAGGATGCTGAGGCAGGTGTGGCCTTGCAGGAGCTGTGGCAGCTCTCAGGAGGCTTTTGGAGCTCAGGGGTTGAGGCATGAGGGGCTTTCACTGCTGTTGAAGAGGTTTTTCCTGCTCTGCAGGAAGGTGACTCCAGCTGGGCTGCTCCTGGCAGTGAAATTCAGCTGGATTTGTGCTGTGAATGAAAAGGACCAAAAAAAGAGTTGCAGTTTAACCTGGGAAGAGATTTAATTTCCCCAGTTTGTCGGGTGTTTTTTATGGTTCTGCTAACCTTGGTGGCAGGGAGCCAGAACATTTAACTACTGCCAGGACAGTGAAAACCAGCAATGAAATCCTTATTTTTTCCACCAAACTCTGCAAAGATGAGGGGAGAAATTCCTACAAGTCTGTTTGATGCTTTGAAGCCAGGTCACTGCTGTGTTTAGCATCTTCCATAGAGTTTAGTTCATGTTTCTGTCCTGGGGACAGAAAAGGGTGGTACAAGAGAGGGTCAGAGATGAAGATTTTGAGGTTTTGGGGTGAGTTTAGGTCGGGTTTTAAAAGGTTAGGGGAAGATGGAGAGTGCCACAGGCAGGGTGACAGTGCTTCAGGGGGAATAAAGGGATTTGGGGATGGAAATGGCACAGAGGGTTTTGAGTGAAGGAGATGGTGCCGTGTCCTTACTGAGGCGCTGTGAGCACAACTGCTGGAATTTGGGATGAGTTCTGATTTTTGCTCCCTCTCTCTGATGCCCACAGTGTGCCAGATTCTCCCCAAAGGCGTGGTGGGAGTCCTGGGACCTTCCTCCAGCCCAGCCTCCAGCTCGATTATCAGCAACATCTGTGGGGAGAAGGAGGTAAGTGGAGAAGTTCCTTCGTGATGATCAGAGTGGGCAGCACGCTTTTATCACCCCTCCTCCTGATGCACAGACTTTTGAAATGTCTTTCTTTACCCTTTGCTCCCTCTTTCTGCCTCTCTTTTCCTCTCTGCATCCCCTTTTGCTCCAACTCCCCTCACGTTCATCACCAACACAGCCACGTCCCCACTGACTGGGGGCTGCAAACCCCAGAGCTTGCCCTGATGGATGCAAACCCAAAGCTCCTGCTGTCACTTTTTGCACATACTCAGGAAGCTTTATGTTTACTGCTGTTCCATCCAGTTCAACCCCTTTTTTTATCTGTGTCCAGGCTATGTGCTGGATTTAATATTTTATAAGCCTCGAACCATCCTACACTGATCTGGCGCTGCACTTGGGAGAAGAAATTGAGTTCTCTTCTCATAGTTCATCCCTTTAAAGCCAGAGAACATCTCTCAGCCATTTAGGGGCTCTCTCTGGAGTGCAGCCCTTGAGGAGAGGAGGCTGGGACTGAGGACTGTAAATAATTTGCATTCACAAATGAGTGCTGGGCGTTGTTCCTGGCGTGTGGAGGAGATGGAAGGGATCTGTCAGCCCTCATGCAAGGGGCTGCAGCAGGAGGGGTCTCCTGGGGGTGTTTTGTAGCTTTTTCTCTTGCTAAATGTCCTGGACATGTGCTCCATCCCAGGAAAGGCAACTCTGCCTGTGCTTTCCTCTGAAATCCAGATTCATTCAGAGTCTCTGATCTGCTGATTTCTTTTTTTCTGAAGAGAGGAGAGTGCTGGTGCCCTCCTCAGGTGTTTGGTTCTCTCGGCCGCCCTCCAAGCGATTTGAACGTGCAGGAACTCCCTGGGATTGACATCCCAGGGGCACCAGGTGGTCACAGAGCCCAGCCAGAGCCCCCTGTGCCTCCAGCCAGGCCCCAGGGAAAGGGAGCAGTGTCCCAGGCAAACCCTGATGCTCTGGGGGATGAAGCTGCCCTGTGTTACCTCTCTCATGCCCAAAGAATCCCTTTCCCCCATCCAGAAAGGGGAGTTGCACTGGGGCAGAGCTCTTGGAAGGGAGAGGAGGGTTCTTGGGGCTGAACGGGGCTGATGTGGTGGTGGATTCCTTCCTCTGTGTCTGCACCTCTCTCTGAGTCCCAGGCTGGGTCTGGGTCACTCCCGGGAGTGATCAGAGCTGCCAGGAGCTGCCCTGTCTGCTCTGGTTACAGGAATCCACCTTTCCCTGCCTGGGTGAGGGCTGGAACCAAGGCAGAGAGCAGCTTATTGCTGCTGAACTCCCTCTCTGCTAAGCGACAGCTCCTGCTGCCACTGAGCAGCCATCAGGAGCTGCTAACAGGCTCTGCCAGGAGGGGAGAGGTGGGAGACAGGGGCTGATGGCTTTGCAAGGACCAATAATGGAGGGAGAGAGGACCTGACACTGCTAACAAAGCTGTGGCAGATGTTTCCCTTTCTCTGACTTCTGTTTCTTCCAAAAGAATTCGCCTGGCAGAAGAAAAAACAAGATTGTCTCTCTTTATCTGGCTGAGCCTGCAGTGTCTGGGCTGGATCTGTGTGTCTGCACACCCTTCCATCCCCACTGCTCTGCAGGATGTGCAGCAGAGCTACCTCAGAGGGAGACCCACGGCTTCCCAGCTCCCAAAATTCCCCATGGAACAGCTTCCTGCTCCAGCTGCTGCTCTGCTGGATCCATGGCAAGCCAAGCACTGGTGGTTCCAGCCCTGTCTGGCCTCCTGTTGATGAGAAATGCCCAAAGCTTGGCTGCTGCAGCATTTCCTCCTCTGCCCAGCCTCACCAGTGCAGGGTCATCTTGTTCTTGCCTTCATCTCTGCCAGTGAATTCCTGGTGGCAGCTCTGTGCAGCAGGCAGGGCTGGATCTGCATCTGGATGATGCCCTGTGTCCCTGCACAGCAGCCTTCCCAAACCAAGGCAGGGCCCAGCTACAATTAGTGCCCCAGCTAATTAGGCTGAACTCACAGGGAAGGTTTCCTGTGCTGTAATCACAGTCCCCGTTGCCTTTCACTGAGTGGCTCAGCAAGACTTTTCCTGATCCACTCCTTCCCGTTGCTGTGATAATTATTTTCCTCTGCTGTTGCACGGATCCCACCCTCCTCTCTTGACTCCAGTGATGCCTCTGTAGTTTTATTGGGGTATTCCACTTTCTGCCTGCTGTGTCTTTCACACCACAGGCCCTTTATTACAGATTTACTTGTTTTTATTTCTACTTCCTCTTTAATTATATTTTCTTTCCTGCTCCCCATGCTCAGGTTCCTCACTTCAAAGTGGCTCCAGAGGAGTTCCTGAAGCTACAGCTCCAGAGGTTCACCACCCTCAACCTCCACCCCAGCAACACCGACATCAGCGTGGCTGTGGCAGGAATCCTGAATTTCTTCAACTGCACCACTGCCTGCCTCATCTGTGCCAAAGCTGAATGTAAGTCTTTGCCAGGCTGGGTCTGCCTGCCCCTCTGCTTCATCTCCTGTTTGTTTGCTGCTTGCTGGAGAAGGTCCCAGGTCCTCATGTCTCTGGTCAGAGCAGCCTTTTCCACTCCAGAGCAGTTTCTCCACCCTGTTGCCCCATGGAGGTGTTTTTCAGAGGAGGAAAAGGGATGGGATGAGATTATCCTGCCTTTGTCCATCTGAACAGTGTTTTGCTTCCACAGATGGGGCTTTGAATAAGAAAAAATTTTTTTTAAAAAGGTGTGGGCCTGTTTTTGGAGATTATTTTTAGGCAAGTAAAGCACTTTGAAATATGTCTTGCCCAAAGGCATGTGCAGTTTGTGGCCCAAAAGCAGGATTTGATTAATAGCCGGCGCAGTGCATGCCCTCCTGGGCTCTGCAGACCTATATCTGCTGGTGACTGCATCTGGATGCTGGACTTTCCACCTTAGCAGGGCCAGATCCATCCCAGCAGGGCCAGATCCATCCCAGCTGTGCCAGATCCATCCCAGCTGTGCCAGATCCATCCCAGCAGGGCCAGATCCATCCCAGCAGGGCCAGATCCACCTCAGCAGTGCCAGACCCATCCCAGCTGTGCCAGATCCATCCCAGCTGTGCCAGATCCATCCCAGCTGTGCCAGATCCATCCCAGCAGGGCCAGATCCATCCCAGCAGTGCCAGATCCATCCCAGCAGTGGCAGGAGCAGGCTCTGCTTCCCCGTGCTTGGAGCAAATTGTGTCCTGTGCTTTTTGGGGTCACCCTGTAGCAGATTTGGGGTGGCCACACCAGTTTTATTGCCTTGTGCCAGATCCATCAGCTCTGGAGTCTGCCAGACACAGCAGCCTGGAAGAGGGGCAGGGAGAGCTTTGGGAATGCTGCTCTCTCACCGGGTCAGGTGAGGGAAAGGCAGCAGTTCCCAATGAGCCCTGAGCAAATTCCCAGCAGCAGCTGGTGTGGGAAGAGTCCTGCACAGGGACACGAGGAACAGAAGTGATTTTCCCTTTCCTTTAAATGTCTTTCCCTTTCCTTCGTGCTTTCTGTGTCCTGAGGGCAGCAGGCACTGGCTGAGGTGAGTGAGTAAATCACCTCACATTTACCCCAGGAAAGGCCCTGGCTCAAAATGATGCAATTAAAATCATGCAAATGGTCTCACACATCACTCCCAGTGCTGGAATTTTTATTGTCTCACCTTAACCTTAAGCAAGAAGGGAAGCAAAGATAATTAGGTTTTCTCAGCTGCTGTGCAGGAGGCTCAGGGCTCTGCACCCCTGCCCTGCTCCCCACTCCTGCTCCAGGTGTCTCCCACCGGGATTAATATGATTAATATGATTTTTATTTAGCCGGATCAAACCCTGTTACCCGAAGCAATCCAATTTATTTTGCTCTGGTGCTGCTGGATAACTCAATATTTAAGATGTGCTGAGTCCTTCCCAGGCACAGGGAAGTACTGGGACAGGAGCCTTTCATCCATCCAGCTCTTTGTGCCCAGCAAGGACCTGATCTGAGCCAGGCTTGAAGCCCCACATGCCCTGACTGTAACAGAGCACAGACACGGCTTAACTGAGCTTCGTGCAGGAGCACAAACCCTGATTTTCCCTTACAACACGCACTGCTCCTAAGCACAGTCCTTAAACAACTAACTGGAGGCATTTCAGGCTTTTGGGAGGTTCCCTTGAGGCAGCTGAGGGGAGCATAAGAGCTGCCTGCTCATCAGTGAGGAAATGCTGTTTTCAGGGATGTTATTATTTAGATCCCAGGAGGGGCAAGCTGGAGCTGCTTTGGTTTAAGTGCGAGGCTGTGTGATGGCACCCCTGGGTCCTACCCTGTCACATCCTTCCTCTGGGGACTGGCTGTGATTTCCCCTGGCAGAAGCAGAAAATGACCCTTAAAGCCAAAGAACTTGGGCCAGCCTAAGTGTAGTGGGGAATGTAGAGTGTAATGCCATGAATAAAATGAAATTAGTGTGACTCGGTTTGGTGAATAGGATTAGATTATCTGACTCAGTTTCTCTGTGAGCATCAGGAATTACCTGGTTTGGGAACTGCTCTGGGAGGTTTTGTGTGATTCCACAGAAATCTTAACCCAAAGAAGCAAATAGAGGAGTACATGAACTTTTTATGGGCTTCTCTGATTGTCAGAGGGGAGGGAATAACACCCGGTGCTTGGGAAGGGTGACCAGGGCTCTGAGGTCCAAGGCCTTGTGCACATCTCTGATCCTTTTTATAATTTTTTTTTTAATTCAAACATCCAGGGAGATATTAGAAGCAACAGTGATGGGATTAAAAGCGAGGCTGGATGACGGGAACGTTCTCTTCCCAACCATCCACGTCCAGGATTAACCATCAGCAGCACTGCAGGTCCTCCATCAGCAGGAACATTACACAGGGATGAGGCACTCCAGGAGAGCTCCAGCTCCTGCTTTTCTCCTTCCCAGGAAGCAGCTCTGTTGCTGACAGCTCGGGAGTGTGGCTGCTCCTGCTAGCTCCGGATGTTTCCATACGGAAAAATCAAATAATCAAGGTCAGGACTTGCCACAGGCCAGCCTGAGCCTCTCTCAGAGCTCCCCATGGGAGTGTTCAAGCAGCAGGTGCCTGGTGCAGCCTCTCTGTCCTCACTTTAGTACTTCAAAGGTGCCAGGAGGAGTCTGCAAGCCTTTGCTGGGGTTCACATCCCTCTGAAGTGCCAGTCTGACAGCAGCAGCAGCAGCAAGAGCCTCACATCCTCCCGGCATCAAACAAAGGGGAATCTGCACACAATAGAGACTTCCCTGCACACAGCAAGAGCAGCTGCATGCAGGCATCTTGATGAGGCTACAGGTGGGATCTAACATGTTGGAAATTATAATTTCCTCGAGCTGAAGGTGGAGATCAAATTTTTTTTTTTTTTTATTCTTTTTTTCCACTTCTTCCTCTCTGTGCCTGATGAGCTTTAGAAAGATTGTGCTGGGTTTCACAGCAGCAAAGTTCACTGGGATGAACTTCAGGTAAACTTGGTAGTGTCAGGGCTGTAACTTGCCTGTGTGGTCCCTTGCAGATGTGAAATGTGGAATGAGGTCAAAATAAACTTTTCCACGTCCTCAAGGGTCAAATGGAGGGCATAGGTAAAATTCACTGTTCACTTGGGTTAGAGGACAAAAGAAGTATTCAGTGAGGTCCTTGTGTGCTGCAAGGAGAGTGAATTCTCTGCCTGGCGAGGAAGAAAAAGGAGCTGATGTGACCCAGAAAAGTCCTGGCACAGCTGTTTTTATAACCCCTTGCTGTGTTCCTGCCTGTACCCAGAGAAAAGGTGAGGGGCAAGGGCATCATCAGGAGCTCAGAGCAAACTCAGAGTGCTTTAAACCTCTCAGTGTGAAGGAGAGGCTGCTCATCTTGGCTGTGTCCCTTTTCCTGCACTGCTTTGTTACCTTGTGAAGTGCCGGGAGTCCTTGAGAGCAGAGCTCCCGTGCTGATCCCATCCCGCTGTGTCCCTTCCCTGCCCCCTGACCTGCTGGGGAAGGAGTGGATTCATGCAGTCAAAAATAAGTCAGGTTAAGAGTAAAACTCTGACTTGAGTGTTAATGTGCCTCTGTCCCAGCTGGAATGTGATCCTGCTCATAGTTCTGTTTCTCCAGCTCAGCTTTCTCCCCTCTTTTGGGGTTGTGTTCCTGTGGGGATGGGATGTGTGGCTGTGCTGTCTGTGTCTTACTGGTGATTCCATCTGCTGCTCCCTCTGGTCAATCAAACTTGGCAGGAGGTTATTTCTTGATGAATCTCAGCAGCTGGAGAGAAGAGAGGTTCTATCAAAGCTGTTTTCTTGACTAAAAAATCTGCAGCAGGAGTTTTGACATCTTATTAGGCTTCAAGGCAGCTGTGCTGGCTGTGCTGGAAGGAGCCCTTGACGTGCCCATCCTTATTTTTGTCACAGTTTTTTAATGCTGTGTTTTGCACTGACCTCCAACTCAGCAGAGCTTCTCATCCCCTTGGAAGAGAGCAGCTACCCATCAGACTGCTCCAAAAAAGCTGCACCTTCCTGGCCACTTAATTTGGGAGCTTGAAATGCAAAGGCTGAGCAGGAGGAATAATCCTCCAGTAAGCAGAACGATCCAACATGCAGGGAGATAATGGAGCCCTTGTCTGGACCTTGTATTGAAGGTCTTACCTCTTCCCAAGAGGAATTAGGGGGAACTTCCTTTTCCTGGAGAAGAGTTGGAGTAGCTCCATCACTTCTCCTTCCCTGCAGACCAAGCAATGAGTCCGAAACCTTTCCACTCTCTTTTTCTGGGGAACAGCTGGAATAACTCCATCATTTCTCATTCCCTGTTGGACCCAGAACTGAGCCCCAATTGCTTTTCTTTCCACCCTTTCTTCCTGGGAAACAGCTGGAATAACTCCATCATTTCTCATTCCCTGTTGGACCCAGAACTGAACCCCAAATCCTTTCCTTTGCAGCGCACAGACCCAGAACTTCAGGAATGCATCCTGCTGTGGGTCACTGCGCTCCATGGGAGAGCCAAGCCTCAAATTAAAAGGGAATCTGTTCTTTTCCTCTCTTTTCCTCCAAGGCCTTTTAAACCTGGAGAAGCTGCTGCGGCAGTTCCTCATCTCCAAGGACACGCTGTCGGTGCGGATGCTGGATGACAGCCGGGATCCCACCCCGCTCCTCAAGGAGATCCGGGATGACAAGACAGCCACCATCATCGTCCATGCCAACGCCTCCATGTCCCACACCATCCTGCAGAAGGTGAGTGGCCATGCCCTGGCCCTCAGGATGCTGCTGGATGTTAGTGAAAGGTGATAGTTCTCACAGCAGCGCCTGGAATTGCCACTGATGGAGTTTCCAGGGTAAGGGATGCTTTCATTGCTCTGAGGGGATGTGTTTGCTCTCCACGAGTGGTGTTGCCATCAAAGAGCTGTGAAGGGCTGCTCAGCTCTCTGAAATGACTCCTGTGGCTCCTTTTTCCCCTCCCATTATGTATCCAGCTTTTTCCTTCTTTTTGTTTTTATTGTCTTATTAACTGAGATTTTCTTTTAATCCTGTTTATTTTTGAATGGGCTCTGGATGCAGTTTCTAGCACTTGTTTCGATAGCCTGCTTCAAAATTGAGCAGTGGCTCCAGATGGAGCAGAGTTTCCCCTCATCCTGGAGGGAACAAGAAGCACATTCCTGGAGGGAGGCAGGATCCAAGCACTGGGATCCCCCCGGCTGCTGCAGGCATTCCACACTGTCCTGGCTGTTTTAGCATGGAATGTGTCATCCAAAGGCCTTGCCTGTGTCAGATTTATCCCTGATGATCCCCAGCAGGGATGTTTTCATCATTCCTCTCTCCCCCTCAAAAAATTTTTATTCTACTACATGCAGTTTTCATTTCTAAATAGACAGTTTGGGGAATTATTTGGGGTTGTCTACTAAGGGGCGGGGGGGGATTTGGTGTGATTTTTTTCACCTTTTTCCCCTGTTGCTGCCTGGCTGCTGAGGGCTGTCCCCCTCCTCTGTTGCTATAGTGACTTCCCACAGGCTCCCAGCAGCTCTCTCCAGGCACCCACATCTCCCTGCCCAGCTCCAGTCTCCTTCTGCCACCACAGAGAAATGTCAGAAATTGCCAGCATTTCCCAGTAAAACCCAATTCTGCCAGCTAGAGGACTGTAGGAATGGAGGGTAATAAATAAAGAGCTCCTGATCTGGCAGCTTCTTGCACCTTGGGAGGCTGGGAAGTGATTTATTGATAGAGATGGGGCCAGGGATTCTGGGTGAATCCACGTCCTATCCCACAGGGCAGCAGCAGCAGGAAAAACACTCTGTGGGTTTGCTGGGTCTGTCCCAGGAGAGCAGCCCTGCACAGTGAGAGGAATTTGCAGAATTTTCTCATCCCTCACCCTCCACAGATGGGCTGGAGACACATGGATGGTCCCAAACTCGCAGCCTGTCCTGCTCCCAGCTGCCAGGGCCAGGTGAATGGATGGGAGAGGCGCTCCCAGGCTTTGCTGCTCACCTTGATTTTCTGCCCTTGAAACCAAACAGTCTGGCCTCAAAGTGGGTCACAGGGAGAGCTGGCATTGTCACTGTCCCCAGGAAGGGATGAGGAAGGGGAATTGGTGCCAAGTTTTGCTGTGGAGGGGGTGAAAAATGAGGCGGCCTCCTCTGGGTTCAGGGGACTCCTTGCAGCAAACGGCTTTGCTGTGTCTGTGGTGCCACCTGGGTGAGGGACACGGTGACAATGAGCAGCCAAGGAGCTGGGCACAGCCAGGCCTGAGCCACCAGCAGTGGTGGTGGCCTCAGGTTTGCATAGGAACAGGTGAAATACAGGCAGGAAAAGGGAGTGTTGCAATCCAAGCTGCCTCTTTCTGACTTTCCTTCCCTCACTTTCTGCTGTCACAGCTCCTGGGAGGGATAAAAGGACTCACACCAGGGGGTGCTGCCTTTGGTCCTTCCCTCTGTGCCTCCCATTCCTCTGTGTGGTCTGGAGTGCTGGGAAAACCTCTTTGCCAGGATCTGGAAGCTTGATGTGAGACCAGCTGTGCTTGGCAGTGGAACAGAGGCTTCCAGGAGCATCTGCAGATTAATGCTCCACTTTCCTGAGCATCTGTTCCCAAAACCAACTCCTTGTGCAGTGAGAATTTTGGGAAAGGACTTCAGTTATCTGCTCTGTGATCTCTAGAACAGATCATCCCCACAGAAAATTCTGTGTCCTTCTCTCTGCATCCCTGGACACTTTTGCCCCGTTTTCTTCTATTTCTGTGGCCAGCACAGCCCTGTCTCAGTTCTGAAGAGCAGGCTGAGTTACTGGGTCTCATCCATGCTCATTAATTGGTGGGATTTGAGCCCAAATCTGACTGATAAAACTGGAAAACCACCAGTGGCTTGATTGTCCTTTTCCTGTAACTCCCAAGAGCTTTTCCTGCCTTTCTCTCTCCACCATTTGTTTGTGGTGGAAGGGACAAGCCTGGAGCTCTCAGCTGCTCTTTTCCCTCATGAACAAGGCAAGGGCAAAGCAGCATCCACACACAAAGCAGAAATCCTTATTTTCCTCCAAAAACATCATGGAATTCCTCATCCTGAGGGGTTCTGGAGCGCTCAGGACTGGAGCTGCAGGACCCACCTCACCTATCCAGTGTCCCTGTGGACCACTGGGGTCTCTCAGGGGTTGCCTGTTCTGCTGGGAGCTCAAAAGCTTCTGCTTTCCTTAGAGCTTGTCCTTGGATGGATGCAGGATGCAGGAATCCCTGAATTCCATCTGGAATACCCTGGAGAGAGCAGGGGTGCTCCCAGGGGTCAGGAGCTGGCTCATTTCTCTCTGTGCAGGTGCTTTCTCAGGGCTGTCATGGGCAGGAGACCCCAGGTAGGCTCGGCCCTGCTGAAAAATTGCTTCCCCAGACTTGAATTTCCCAGCCCCAACCGTGCTGCTGTGTCCCACCCTCCCTGCAGGGAGAGATAAGCCTGAAAAAGCAAGATGTGCCCTGGCTCTGCCTTGCTGGAGTGGACATTGGAGGTTGTCAGGCTCTGGTTTAATCTTTTTTTTCCTCTCCTTCACAGGCAGCTGAACTGGGGATGGCGTCTGCCTATTACACCTATATCTTCACTAATCTGGTAAGGAGTTTTTCCCAGATTTTCCTGCCTGAGAGTGGAATCATTTTAATGGGAGCTGTAGGATCTGACCTGTAGGATCCTTGGGCAGAGGCACAGGAGTTGGGGAAGGAGGGAGGCAGGGATGTCACCTGCTGCCTCCAATCAAAAGGAAAAATCTTTCCAAATAATACCAAGATAATAATAATATAAAATAATAGATATCTATAATATAGATAATAAGATAAAATACATTATAGTCTATATAATAAGACATAAATATAAAATATTATATTATACTATATCATATANTTATATTATATTATATTTATTATATTATGTATTGTATCATATCATGTATCATATATCAATCATATATCATATATCATATATCATATATCATATATCATATATCATATATCATGTAATATTTTTATTATATTATAGTACATCATATTACAGCATATCAATAATATTAAATAGTAAGAATATTCAATAGTAAGACTAGTAATATTAAATAATAAGAATAATAATACCAAATAATACCAATTCCAAAAGCAGTTCTGTAGCAGAAGCTTTCTGTGCACGCATGGTATTGGATTGCTAAAATTTTTATCAGGTTAATTAATTAGTTCTTCTAACAGGTACATCCAACAAGACACCAGTTGCCCCAGCAACCCAGCCTTGGGTCTGCCCCTCATTTTTGTTCTAGGTCTTGTTAGGTCTCTTCAATTCTGGTGCAAAACAAGATGTCCTCATTAGAAATTCCTGTTGTTAAAATCAGACTAACCAGAATTTCAAGAATGTGTTAGGAAGGGTTGGCTTATTGTTCTAAAATGTGAGAAAGGGCAAGAAAATTGCTAGAAGCTCTGCAACTTCATATTAAAAAGCTACAAGGCTACAGATACGTGAAAAATATATAAAAAAGCTAAAAAGTCTTCAGGCATCATTCCTGCAAAGCTGGGAAGGTCTTTGGGAGGTGGAAAATGATTGGTGCAGCATCCAAAGGCAGGAACTGTGGGCATTGTGCCAGGAGCTGGGGCAACGAGATGTGCAGGGCTTTGGGAAGCTCCTGCAGATGGGTGGCTCCTGATTGTCCTGATTGATTTTCCTGATTGATTTTCCTGATTTTCCTGATTAGTGAGGGTTATGCTGCTGTTGTCAGCCCCTCAAGCCCATTCCTGTGTTGGGCAAGGCCAGGGATGAGCATCTGGAGGGCATCACAGCCCTGTGCCCTCCCGCTGCGCTGCCCGGAGACAAAGGAAGGATGATCCCATAAATGCTGAGAGCAGGAGATCTCTCCAGCGTGGTGCTTTGGCTTTATGGCCACGAATAACATTGATGGGAGCATGGTGAGGTTAAACCCCTCAGGGCTGTGCTGAGCAAGGAGTGATGGGCTGAGGCAGCAGCCGGGGAAATCCAAAACAAACAGCAGAGAAACTTCTGCAGCAGCTCCAGGGCTGCCACAGGGCGTGAGGGAGGTGCCAGCAGGAGCAGGAACCCGGCTGTTTGTGCTGCTGTGGGGCTGATGGAAACCTGGGGGGTTAAGTGGAGGTGCCTCCCAGCCCAAGTGATTCTCTCTTCTCTAATTGCTATTAATATTTCTGGCAGGGAAGCCGAGAGCTGAATCATGCTTTGTGTTTGGGTGGGAGACAGACGGGAAGGGACGGAGCCAAACGTGTGGGCAGGGGAGCTGGAGTGGAGAGGAGGGAAATGGAGGGGTTGGGAGCAATTTGGGCACAGAATGGAGAAGGGATAAAGGGAAGGAGGTGTCAGAGAGAGAGAAATGCAAGGAACAGAAAAGGCCACGAGCTCCTGGCTGGACAACACAATGGGTTTATGTTGAACCCATGTGAACATGCTCAGTGTTCAATCCATAGGCCAGTCCTGCAAGGCAAACTTCACTGATCCTGTTCATCCCCATGGAACGGGCAGAGCAGGGGATGTTCCTGCAGGGCTCGGGCAGGGATGGAGCCTGGGGGCTGTGGTTTGTGCCCCAAGTCACGGTGTCACAGGCAGAGCTGCTGAGGGACGCTGCCATCCCCACCAGCCCTGCCCACAATGCCAAAGGCAGCCATTCCCAGTCCCAGGAAGCATTTCCAGTGCTCCCAACAGCTGCTCCTCTTCCACTTGCCCTCCCCAGGCCATTGCCAGTCCCAGAGCAGGGCTGTGCACGCAGTCAGGGATTTCCACCTGCACATCCTCAGCTCAGCAGAATCAGGCAACAGAAACAACTCTGAAAATGAAGCTCCCAGCCCCACCCCAGTCCTGAGCATGGGTGTGATTAAGCATTTGCTGGAGGTGAAATTTGCCTTTTAAACCCATTCACCTCGTGGAACGCAGCTATGGCAGGTGAGAAAGAAGTGAGTTTTGTTGCCATTCACTCTCTCAAGGTATTAATCTGTTTATTCAGGTTATTTTACCACTTTGTCCCAAATCCCAGCCCTTAGCAGAACTATCTGGGTTTTTGGCAGGGATCATTATGGAAAGGTGACATCAGACAAAACCTGGGCAGATGGAAGAGATGTTTAAGGAAATTAGTAATATTTAAATGGGGATTGGAGATGGGAGTGAGCAATTTAGGCTCATAAATCTGGAGGGATTATCAAGCTCCTAATGAACCCTCTGAGGTTCTGCAATCACTGCCTAATAGGAAAGATAAAATCACAGTGAACTACTGTCAGGGGGAGCAAGCAAAAAGATGGCTTAAATGGAGAGAGAACCCATCAGGAAAGGGAATAGAGAGTCTGTAGAGCGCTGTGCTGCTCGGAGATGGAAAAATATTTCAAGCAAAAAAAAGAAAAAAAGAGGAGAAAATAGGATAAAATGCTGAATTAAACACCTGCCCTGCAGCTCTAGAGGGGAGTTCTGTTTCTGTCTTTTAGCATTAATTTTATTTAATAAGCACATCCCAGCTGACGGCTCTGTGAGTGTTAGAGGAGGGAATTCTCTGTGTGCTGGGGCACAGGAGGGGATTTTGCTGGGGCACAGGAGGGATTTTTAGGGGTGATGGCCCCTCTGTCCCAGCCTGGTGGCTGCAGGGAGTGGCACCAGGAGATCATAAGAGCAGATGAGGAGGAACCCTCAGCCCCTGACGCATTTCCATGGGAGCCGAGGCAAGCAGCCCGATGTAAAAATACCCACAGGCTCCTTCCCTGCGTGCAAATTCATTATCAGCCTCCTTCAGCCAGCTCCAGGGACCTGTTTTTGTCTGCAGCAGCCTGGCAGATTTTCCAGGAGTCCTAATGGAACTCTCAGGTCTGGTGCATTTTTCTTCCCCACATTCATCACCTGCATTTGGGGCACTCCTGGCAGCTCCACCCCCGGGCAAAAATTCCCCATCCAAGCCAAGTTTCTCCCTGGCATCTCCACGTGGTGATGATTCCCTTGCTCTGGGAGTTTTGGGAGGGATGAAATTCCCTGAAGAGGTGCTGGGATGATGTCAGAGCTGTTCATCCTCCCTTCCCCTCTCCCTGGCAGGGCTGGCTGGGTCTCCACGGCCATGTGAGGAGGCAATTATGTGAATTAATAATAATAATAACAATAATAATAATAGTGCACAAATAGACTGTGGCAAGCAGACTGCTGTGCATTGAAGATGTTCCCTCCAGCACTGGAAATCCCTGAAATCAGCAGCACAGAATAGGAGGGGTGTTGGATGCCTCCAAAACCCCATGCTACAATTAATTCTTTTAGCTTGTTAATTCTGTGTAGCTCATTGGGTTTTGGTTTTTTTTTCCCCCCTCTCTGTTGGGTTTGTTGTTTCGTTTTTTTTTTAAATAATGTCCAGACCTCAGGCTGGGTTTAAATTTCAAAATATTTGTCGAGGCAATTAGATGGGAATAATTGAAACAATTAAAATTATTACTGTAAAGGGGGAAGGTGTAAAGGAGGTTTCAGTGCCTTAAGCCAGGCAGGGCAATTCACTGGGTGCAGTTTTGTTCCCTGACAAAATTGTGTGCAGGTGTTGCTGCTGATAAAACAGCTGCCATGCTCAACTCCCACAGACCAGATAAATCAGTTCGGGTTTGGGGCTTTTTTTTTTTTTTTTTGCCTTTTT
>VWYI01021275.1:48632-166857 GCA_013399455.1 Anthoscopus minutus | reverse complement strand
TTTTTTGTTTGCCTTGTTTCTGCTTTCTCTTCTTTGTTTTGTGATTTATAAAAAGGCCTTCACACAGGATGAGGTTTTTTCAAAGCTGAATTGTCAGCCTGGAACTGGAACTGGAGGGGAAATTGGTGTCCTGATCCCCCAGAGAGTGTCACACGCTTCTGCTGTAGCTTGTCAGCAGGGTGACATCCCTTGGAAGGAAGGGATGATGTCAAATCAAGCAGACAGACAGGGAATGACACATTAGGCTTTGACCAGGGTTTAGGACTTGTGAAATTACCTTGTTTTGGTGAAATAATCTTATTTTTCGCTGTGAGCTCCAGCACAGGCTGTGGTGTTTGGCTTTTCTGCTACCAGGGACACCTCCCTGTCCCTGTCCCTGTCCCTGTCCCTGTCCCTGTCCCTGTCCCAGGTGAGGAAGGCAGAGTCTCTTGTCACCCTGTGAGAAATGTCCCCTCCCAGCCCAGCCAGCCCTCCTGATTCCCAGCAGTGTTCTGGAGAGCCCTGATGATTGCTGGGATTTATGGATCATATTTTCAGTGCCATGTGGTAGCAGGGCAAACAAATCAGGTTTTTGCAAGGCTGCCAAAGCAATTTCTCCTCATTTTAGTTAGCATGAGGGAAGGAGGATTTAGACAAAGCAGTGACTCTTCCTCCCTGCCTTTCACTGCCTGAATCTTCTTTACTTTCTGACCTGATCCCTGTGCTTGATTCCCAATTTTTGGGTAAATCATTCTCTCAGATAACACCCCAGCTCCTCTGAGGTGAGGGCAAATCTCTCACTTTTCCTCTGCCCTACTTCCCACCCCTTTTTCTCCAAGAGCTGTGTTTTTTCCAGGTCCCAACATTTAGCACTTGACCTCTTTGTGGATTTGTCTCTCTCCAAATCTCAGGCTCCCTGCAGAGAAGTTGAAGTTTGGGCAGTGTATTTTCCTAAAAGTGCTCTTGTTTGAAGAACAGCCTCCAAAATTTAACAGCTGGCCTTGCATGAGGAGCTTCAAGACCCATAAGGCACATCAATGCTTTTTTTTTGGAAGAGAAATCCGATTACAGATATAAATATGGTTCCCCTAAATTGTCCCTGAGCTCACTGAGGTCACAGCTTCTCTTTCCCTACCTGAATGGCCAACCAGCATTGCCTTGAGTAGATCTACCCCATCCACTTCCCTACTCAAATTGATGCTGTGATGACCTTTTTCCACCTTTTTTCCCCTCCTAGAGAAATTGATTTTTACATGTTGCCCATTAGAAATGTATTGACTCCGTCGATAGTTTATAAATAAATGGAGCCTTTCAGGAAAACCATAGAAAGCACTTAACATAATATTGTGCACTTGAGTAAACAAATAAATGTGTTCCGAGCAGAGCTTTGGAATGATTTGCAGGCTTGGCAGCTTGGCTCTGAGGGCAGCAGGATCCAGAGAGGAAAAGGCAGGAATTTTCTCCACCTCTGAGGAGGTTTGGAGATTTTTAGGGGAAAAATTGGGCACTGGAGCTGGGGGACCAATGCAGAGTCAAGCTCCTTTTGGGTTAAATGTTTAATTCTGCCTTCCATGACCTGGGGAGAGGCTCCCTAGAGTTCTGTTTCCCCAAAACCTGCTCTGGGATGCTTAATTAACCCTAAAACAGTGATGACACATGCTGGTGATGTCACCAGAGCTGTGCTGAGCTGGCACTGCAGGTTTGGCTCTTGCACAGAAGCTGCCAAGAAATCTCAGGATGGACACTGGGTTTGGAGAGCTTTTCTAAGCACCAGACACTGTGGATGAGGAGGTTTTGCCAGAGTGAGGGTTTAATAGAGAAATGGAAACCTTGGCCCAGTGCTCTCCTTTCCCATCCCACATTAAAATAAGAGAAGGAACAGCACAGAGTGTCCTGGGCCTGGTGTAAATCAGCTTTTGGTGCTGTCAGAGAGGCCAGAGGGGAGTGAGGTCAGTGCAGCCTCTGCTGAGTTTACAGCAGCGAGTTTCTCCTGCTGAGCACAGTGTTGGAGGCTGTTAATCAGCAGATCCAAAAATCCAATAAAGTCCTTGCAGTGATTAGGAGAGGAAGACAAAACTGTGTGTGTGCAAGAGAGAGAGGAGGGATGGAGTGAGTGGGCATCTTGCTGCTGGTGCAGCCTGAACTGAGCACCCCCTGCTCCTTCCAGAGGCTTGGGATGAGGCCAGCCAGGCTGTGGGAAGGTCTGGGTGTCCCTGGCAGTGAAAGGAGCCCCTCTTTAGGCTCATCCCCAGCCTGCAGGCACCAGGTGCTCCGGGTTATTAAAAATGAGATAAAGATCGAGGTCCTGCACACACACACACGGCTGCAGAGCAGGATCACCAGCAAAATCAATGCTGGAAGGAGCTCAGGAGCTGCTGCAGTGCTGAGCAGCACAGTGGCTGCTGCAGGGGGAACAATGACCACGAGCCACTCTCCAGAGGGACATCCTAGCGTGGTGGGGCAGGGGAAGCAGCTCCATGCTTTAAAATACGTTTTTTTTGCCAGGCAGGCTGCTGTGACAGGGATAATTTCCTGCTGGGCTGGCCCTTTCCAGGCTGAAGTCTCCAGCTACTCTTCTTGGGAAGCAGTGGTGAGGGAAGAACTGGCCATAATTTCTGGGATTTCCTTTAACCTAGGAGTTGACTGCTTAGGTGCAGGTTTGGGATGAAGCCTCATTAGTGAGATGCTGATAGGTGAATGCTGGCTTTGATGTTTTGTGTTGTAAGGCAGGTGTTTAACCAGCATCTCTTTTGAGCTGCTCAGCCTGGAGAAGAGAGTCTGGAGGGACTTCCAGCACCTTGCCTAAACGTGACCTACAAGAGGGATTTTTCTAAGGGCGTGAGGTGATAGGGAAAGGGGAAAAGGTTTTAAGAGAAGGAAAGTAGGTTTAGATTGGATATTGGGACAAAATTCTTCCCTGTGCAAGGGGGTGGTGCCCAGAGGAGCTGTGGTTGCCCCTGGATCCCTGGAAGTGTCCAAGGCCAGGCTGCATGGGGCTTGGAGCAGCCTGGGATGGTGGAAGGTGTCAGGGTGGAATGGAATGCTGATTAATGTTCCTTTCAACCCAGACCATTCCATGCTCCTGTGTTTCTAAGAGCCGTGCTGCCAGGTAGAAATCTCATGCTGTTTTTCACTCTGCACCTCAGTTTCCTCCTCTGCATTCTGGGCATAATAACTCCAAGGCAGGATTTCCCCTGGGGTGAGGCAGCTGGGGTTTTCCCACCCTGACCCAGGCCAGAGTGAGGAGCAGTGTGTTGTTGCCCTGAAATTATATATATCAGAATAACTTCTGATTGTGTTTTCATAGCTGTAGTCTACTTTCTCATGAATGTTTTGTAAACATAAGTTGTTTTCCACATTCTTTCTAATCAACATTTGATGGATGTTTGGCTTGACCAGTGTGATTGGAAAAGTGGTAACCTCAATCTCCAATCCCTGGTCATTGTCCAGAATCTATATACAGCGAGGTCAGAGAATAAACACCCTTCTTTCTCCTTCTTTTCCTGTTCTAACGCTGCATGGTGTTGGTGTGATTTATTCTGTGTCCTCTAGCGATGGTGTGTCACTGCTGGGTGTCCCAGAGCAACACGGGCAGGGCAGGAGGGACAATTCCCTCCCAAACTCACAGGTGCTGCAGCAGCCCCAGAGCCAGCTGAGGTGGGAGAGGGCTTGGCTGCAGAATCCTGCTTGGGATCAGCTGATTCTCCATCCAGACCTGCAAAGCAAGACTTGCAGTGAGGAACACTTGTTCCTGATGGCTTTATGTCCCCCTAATGAAACGAGGACTGTATCCTGCAGCTCTGATCATGACTCACACCCAGCCACGCTGGAAAATCCAGCTTTAGGATGGCAGAGCTCAGCTCTGGGGCTTTTATTAGCCAGGTCCTCCCAGTGACCTCAGTGCTGGGGTCATGGCATGGGGTTTGTGTGCTGCTGTGAAGTGAGTGTGCAGCTCGAGTGGTGCAGAAAGCCGGGGAGTGACTTCATCCTCTCTTCATCCTCTAATAACTCCTCCAGCGCCGTCTCCCAGGGAACCCCGTGGAATTCAATTAGCTAATGTGTGCCTAGCACTTGGAAAATATAGAATGCCACGGAATTGCTAAGTGTTGTTATTTAACAGCACACATTTCGTGGTTGCAGCCCTGTAGTAGCAGTCACAAAATCTACACCGTAATTGCCTGCTGGTGCCTGCTGCTGAATTTGCTGTGATCGGAGCAAGGCCTGGGGATTTTTCTTCCTGTAAAAAAGTTCATTAATTTTGGCTGCAGATCCTCTGGGTCTAATTTTTTACCGAGCTCTCTTGAAACAGAATATTGACGTGTGGTGGGTGTTTTAAAAAACAGAGTGGAAAGAGGGGGAGGGATTCAGGCAGGCAGGTTTTGTGTCCCTGAAATTCACCTTGGGGAGATTCCTGGTGGTCTTCTCTGTGCCTCATGTTGGGCTGAGATTGGAGGCCAAGTTCTGGACAATTATTGCAATTCCTCCAGTGTAGGGAGAGGGATAAAAAACCCCAGTGGAATGGGAGGAAATGAGGGAGCTGCTGTTTGCACCTTTCTTTTTGATGGCATTTTCTGAAAGCTTGTGGTTACAAAGCTGTGTTTGCACAGGTGGAGGAGGCTTGGAGTCCCCTCTTAAACAGAATTTCAAGAGTTATTTTCCTAATGGCTCTTTGCTGTTATTGCATTGGGAATCTAGTATCCTGCAACAGCTCCAGCCAGCACCGAGGTTGAGGGAGAGTAACTCCAGGAGGAGAAAAAGGCAGCTGGATAAGTGTTTTGTGCAGGAACCAACTTCACTGTGTCTCAGAGAGAAATCCTTGGCTCTCCACCTGAAAATACCCCTGAGATCAGGGGTTTTCTGCCCCTTGTCCTGCCTGTGTTTGCCTCTTGCAGCGTGGGAGGAGGACAGGACAGGTGGGAAATCAGCAGAGAGGTGCAGGTCTCCAATAGCAAATGAGGTTTTGTTTGCAAAACGTGGGTTTGGAAATGTCAAGCGTGGTGAATGAGTGTGTAAAAAGGAATAAAAAAAAAAAACCAACCCAAAAAAAGGGACAAAAGCTGAGCTGGCAGCTCTGGGAGTGTGGGGATGCTCTCATCCCTTTGCCCTCTGCAGCAAAGCCTGACCTTACCAAATCTCTCTTATCCCACTGCAAATGAAGTGTGTCCCCCTAGGGTGGTTTATCTCCATCTCATTGCATAGGCAGCTCACGGCTCATTTCCTCCTGACCCAGCTCTGCTGGCTGCTCTCTGCTCATCTGATGGAAAGGCATTTAATGGCCAAAGATTGGAGCTGGAGCAGAGGGAAGGGACAGGGAGCAGTGGGTGGAAGGGGTTACAGGCTGTGTGTGTCACAGAGGTGATGCTTTATGGACGTGACAGGCACAGAAATGGGGTTTTCTGCAGCTGGGAAGAGATGGAGATGGAGAGGGTTGGCTGTAGGGGAAGACCAAAGCTTGCACTGATGCCTGGAGAAGGCTGGCCTAGAACAGAGGCTGGACAGGGGTAAGAATAAATTTATTGAAAGGTCTTAAAGGACACATCTTGAGCCTTGTTGTTAGTGGACATGAAATAGCAGAGTGGATTCATATCACAACAGCAAGGTTTGATCCCAGTGAGGCAGAAACCTTTATTTGGGGTTTGCAGCCCTTTTTATCAGGTGTTCCCATATATGATTGGCCAAAGGAACCTCTCTGGTGCCATGGGTGGAACAAGAGCAAAACCCATTCAGAACATGTGTGGGTGACATTGTTCTGAGAGCCAAAACCTGTTTACAAAAACCAGTCCTTGAAAGGGAAGTTTCCCAAAAGATTTTCCCTTGGGAACAGCTCAGCCCCTGCCAGGCTGAAAACTCTCGCAGGCTCAGAAAATCCTGGCCACAGAGCCTGGCCAGGGCTGCACCCAAGATGGACCCAAAATGGTCACAAAATGCACAACTGGTCAGGAGATCTCACATTTTTATAAGTTTTGGTCCATCTGCATATTGGGGTTAATTGTCCAATTCCAGCTCCAGGTTATGATGTCCCAGCCTTCTTTTTTCTCTCTTCAGCCCAGCGTTGTTTGTGCTTTTGGGCCTGGAACTTGTAAGGATTGTCCTTGGTCCCAAGCTGGAAAAGGAATTGTTTTGTCTGCCTGCTCTGTGAAGAGAGCTCAGTGACACTGAATGTGCAGCTCAGAACCACACACCTGGGCAGGGCGGAATATGAAAAATATAAAAGCTAGAAGTTAAGGCAGCAGCACAAAGCAGCCAGTGGTGATGGGAGCTGGGCAAAGCTGCTGGTCACGTTTGAACCAGAGTAAATTCTTGGCTCTGGGGGAGGCTGTTGGGGTCTGGCTGAGGCTGTTTTGCAGGCAGAGAGTCCTGGCAGCTGCCTTGGGGCAGGAGGATGGAATTTACCCAGGGAAAGATCCCTTCCATGGCTGGTTGTGGCCATGGCAGTCAGGGCAGCAGGACCTGTGGGTTCAGCCCGTGGTTGTGCCTGCCTGAGGTGAATCTCACCCCTGCCTCAGTTTCCCTACTTCAAGTGAGACCACTTCATTCCCTCGCCCAGTAATTGCTTATTTAAAGATCAAAGCATAACAATACCTTCAACTTCAAAAGCATGGATGTGTTTTCAGAGGAGAAAAGGCACAATAAATAAATAAACATGCTCATTTCAGCTGCCCTGAGGCTGGGGCGAGCTGGCACAAGATAAAACCTTGAATTTTGTGCCTGTTGCAGTACAAAACATCTCATTTTCCTCCTGGATATCCCAAAGCCAGGAGGGCAGCGGGGCAGCTGTTTGCCTGGTGCCCTGCACGATTTGCCTCGAGGCTCTGGCTTCGGGGAGAGAGGATTTTACAGGGGTTGAACATCCCTCCTGCTGCTCTGCCTGCAGCCAGCCTCTCCTCAAGCCCAGCTCCTCATTAGCCATCTGCCCTGGCTGCTGGGGCTGACAGGATGCTGTGGGTGAATGGATCACCTGTCAGCAAGGCAGGGGGACAATATCAGTCAAACAAATCAATAGCTCACAGCAATTTCACATTACCCAACGCTAACGTGGTCGCGTGTCCAAAATGTGTTTGCTTGCACTCCCCCGGGTCTTGGCCAGGCTGGAATAGGCTTGGAAGTCCCATATTTGGGGGATTTACTGGAGAATTGCTCCTGCATGCCCAGCAAAGATTAAAAAATGGCTCAGCTTGCTGGAATCTCATGCCCCAGGGAGCCCAGGGACAGCTGTATCCGTGTGGGCATCCAGCAGTTGCTGGAAGTGTCACTCCCACCTTCTCCTTCCACTTTAGCAATTGGCAGAAGAGAAATTAGTGAGGAAAGTGCCATTATTCCCTGCTAATAGGACAAGGAGGGCTGGGCTCTTCCTCTTTGTTGTGGAGCTGCTTCCATGGATGTGAGGAGCAAAACTGAGCCCTGTATTTTCACTTTAGTTTTTTCGATGTTGTTGTTTTTATACTTCTCACCAGTTGCAGAAATGCAAGAGGTGGCTCCCAACTCCAAAACCCACAGCCAAGGCACCCTCCAACCCTCCCCAGGCCATTAGGGTGGCGTCTCCTCCTGGTACCTGGCAGCAGAAAGGAGCAGTGCAGGATTGGGGTTTTTTAGGGCTAGGCAGAATTCAGTTCCTGCTCTCGTGGGAAAGAACTGATTGAATTTAACAGCTGAAACTTGGTGTCACCAAATTAGATGTGCTGATAGAGCAGCTTCACTCAGCAGGTGAGTGACACCCTCTTTGGAAGGTTTTGGGGTGTTTTTGTGGAATTTGGCCAATGAAGTTCTGTGCTTGGCTGGTATCTTCATTAAAGCCTGAAGTGAGCAGCACCCTGAGTCAGAGCCTGGTTAAAGGCAGGCTCTCCTTTCTGACAGCTGGATGGGTTTCACACCCAGGATCTCACAGCTCCCATTCCCTCCAAGGCCGCTGAGTGAGTTTGAAGCTTTCAGTGCCTGTTTTCCTCTCTAATCCCATTTTCTGTTCTGGGCTGCTGCAGGAGTTTTCCCTCCAGCGCCTGGACACTCTGCTGGACGACCGAGTCAACATCCTGGGATTCTCCATTTTCAACCAATCTCATGCCTTCTTCCAAGAGTTTGTCCAGAGCCTCAACCAGTCCTGGCAGGAGAATTGTGACCACGCTCCTTTTACTGGGCCAGCAGTAAGTAAAGTCCATTCCCATCCCCCAGAACCCCCCTGAGCTGGGAGCTGGGAGAGACCATGGAAAAACCTTGTGGGAAGAGCTTCAGGATGGACCTGAACAGCACAGCGGTAGAAACTCTGGTCTCAAATAATTTTTTAGAAGTTATTTAAATTATTAGATAATTTAATTATTTAATCCTATTTAATCTTGTGCTAAAGGGCTCAGGCATATCCCCAGGCTGCTGTTGTACCTCAGACTGGATTTTGTGGGGAGATGCTGGTCCAGGAATGGAAAGGAAGAGCCAGACAGAGCTTTTTTATTAAGTAGGTAGGAGAGGACTTGAGCTGTCAATCTGTGATTCACAGGGAGGCCTCCTGATGTGGAAAATACCAAAGTGACCCTGAAATTCAGAGCTGCCCAAAGGACATTGTGGTGCAGAGCTTAGCAGAGATTCTCTGGGTTGGACTGGGAGCACAGCTTTAAATTCAAGCCTAATCTTGATTTAGATTGTGTTTCTCTGTGGGTGCAGGGGATGGTGCAGCTCTGATTCCTTTTTTCCCACAGGAAGTTTATCCCTGTGTGTTCAAACTCCAGGAAAATGGCTCGTGGAGGGGGGATTGTGGCTGCAGATGGCACAGGAAGAGCTGGGTCAGGCAGATGCCAGGGGGCTGAGCTGTGCTCTGTGCTCCAGCATCTCCCTGAGGAGTGTGCACATCAGCACTGGAGAATTCCCCAGGGATTCTCCACAGCTGGGAGAGTTTGCAAAGCAGATTTGCCACATCAGAGCTGCGGCCGCGGGAGGGGAGAGAGAGGAAAATATCAGCTGAACCCTTTGCACGGATTTTAATGAACTCAGAGCCCCCTTGATGAGCTGAGCTGTTGAAAATCTCCTTATTGTCACCACAAAGGGATTCTGCAGAGTCAAAATAAGGAGATTTTTGCCCTTTGTGGCCACATCCTTTGGCTTGACTTGAGCTTGTGTGCCTGGGACCATCCCGCTCTCCCTCCCACCCAGAGGCAGCTGCAATCAGCTTGCCCTGCTCAGTCTCCATGGGATTTCTACCAGGAGGATTCCTTTTTGGATTGCAGGGGCTGTAGAAAGGCATTAAAAACAAATTTCCTCCTCCTAGTGCAAACAGGAGGCAGCAGGAACCAGCAGCAGGTGCGACGGGGAAATGAAAATTCTCATTTTAAGTTCTTAGCCCGCGTTGTCTTGAGCATCCAGCAAAACCTGTAGGTAGGAGGATGCCAGATGATGCCTGGAAGGACTGGAATTCTTCAAGATGCCACATCCCAGATGATGGGAAAAGGATTTTAGTGTAGGGAGATTACAGAGCAGAGGTGAAATATCCCCAAGCAGAGTTTCTTTTGCCTGTGAGGTGAATCCAGGACCTTCCTGCCTCTGCTGCTGGAAATCTGGCAGGGAGGATCTCTCTGTGTTAGAAGTTCCCCTTGCAGCCCTGGGAAGGAGTTATCCTGTGGGATAACTCCTGCTAAAGAGAGAAAAGGAAGCTCAACAGCTGGAAGTGACAGGAGGAAGGTTTCCTGTGAGCTGCAAAAATCCCTGGGCATTCTTGCTGGAGCTGAGGAAGCATCTGACAAAGGAGGAGGGAGCTGCCTGCTCTGATGCCATTCTCATTAATCACATTGCAAAGAAAGGAAATCAGAGAAAATCATTCAAATTACAGATGGCTAGATTTGGTAATTAGAATTTAGGCTAAAACAGATGTTTGTAATTAAGTGTTTATGTCATTGAATAAAATCCAGATTGCAAAGTCTATTTCACAGGGGTTTTTAATGGTTTTAATTCCCCATGTTGGGTTTGGGGGCAAAGATACAGCTGATAATGTTTTAGGGAGGAAAGAAAAACCCCACATGGCAAAACCCAGAGTGGCCAAACCTGTTCATGTTTCAGTGCCAAGAATTGTCAAGAATTGGGCTTTGGGGATTGAGGGAGAACCCCCCAAGCCCCATGGATTTCCCATGGAGCTCTGATATTGCAGAGAGGCACAAAACCAACAGGGCTCTGCACAAATCAGGCAGTGCAGGCGAGGGAGAGAATCAATTTGTTAGCAGACAAATTGGCTTTTTGTGACAGAGGAACAAAGCTGTGGGTTACAATGAGGATACAGAAGTGGTGAGAGGATTTTAGAGGTCACATGGGGAAGGTTATGACCTCAAAACTTTGTGGTTTGCATCTGTTCCATGCAAAGTCAGGCTGCAGGGAAGGGATTCCTGTTCCATGCCATGAGGGCTTGATCCTATATATCTCCACACCCTCCCCAGTACTTAAATTGCTTGAAATCATAAAGGGTGCAGGCAGAAATCCTAATGAATTTTCCAGAGTTCAGGAGTAAAACATTCCAATCAATAATGTCAAATGCTTCACTGAGATCTACAAGTCTCTTGCTCACCAGCTAATAAGGGATTAACTGCTCTGGGGAAATGGAAACCCAGCAGGAGAGAAATTAAAAATGCTGGACCAATATTCTGATTTGGTAGGAAATGGGAGAAACTTTGGGATTGCAGGGGTTGTGTTTGGCCTCCTAACAGTTTCATTTGTCCATCTGATGTTAATATGGTTCCTGATTCAGGAGAGGAGTTGCTAATTGGGTGTGACATCCTGGAACCTGAACGAGATTAAGTTCATAATTCATAATTCAAATCAGATGAATTGGAAATGACATGGAAAGAACTTCATGGAGCCAGGGGCAGGACAGGCTGGAGAAGCCCTGTTAAGGAAAGAATTTAGATTGAAGGGATAAAAGAGAGGTGAGGAGAAGGATTTATCAGCTTCTTTAAGAATCTCTGGAAAAGGCTTTCCAGGAGGGGAATGTTTGGGTCAGCCTTAGCAGGTTGGAGGAGTGAAAGGTCACTGGTGTGGTCAGAGCTGGTGTTTGGGGTTTTGATGGCATCGAGCTGGAATTCTGTCTTTTAATTAAGGATAACTTGTAGGTTTTGAGGGTTTTGTGCTGCTGTTTAAGAGTCTGATCCCACACCAACGTGGCCAGTGAGGTCACACCACTGGTCTGAGTCAGATCAGGCAGAGTTAAGTCCAAATTAGCAACAGAGTGGAAGCCCAAGGTTTGTTGGGATCACTGAGCTGGGGGAGATTGTCCCTGCAGCAGGGAATAATGGGCTTCAGGGCCTGCCAAAGTCAGTGTGTGCCACTGCAGCCCTGCCTGGGCTGTGCCAAGTGCCAGTCATGTGCTCCAGAGGGGACATTTGGGGAGGAGGGGACATCTGGGGGAGGCTGGTGGCCTCAGGGCTGAGGGGGATGTCTGTGTGGTTCTTTGCTTTAAGGGTTGATGCTTTCAGTGCTCATTTCAGTGGAGGAACTTTTGCCTCCTTCCCTCAGAAATCCAAGCCCATGGCAGCCCTGGGCAGTGTCCAGAGGGATTTCCTTCATTTGTTTGTTAGATTCCCTTTGTCCCCTTCCCAGTCCCTCCCAGATTGCCTCTCCTTGGGGCACCTTGATTGCACTGTGCTTCCCTTCCCCTTCCCCTTCCCTTCCTTTCCCCTTCCCTTCCCCTCTTGGGCAAAGAAAGGAAGTTTGGATGGGCACTTTGCATGGTCTTAGTGAATTTAAAGGCTTTTCCCAACAGGCAAGGGTAAGGTGGGGAAAGCAGCCCTGGGCTGGAGACTGAGCCCTCTGCCAGGAGCTGGGATGGGAAGAGGATGCTCTTGAAGTATCCATGAGGAAAATGCAGCCTTGACAGTAATGAGCTGCAACGGCTTAATTCCAGCAGAGTCAGGAGGTGACAGTAATTAAAAGTGAAATCTCAGTCGCAACAGTGAGCACCAGGGAGAAAATAGCTGATTGTTAACAAGCCCAAAGCCATGGAAACTGCTGTGCATGGGTGAGGAACGGGGTTTGTGAGGTTTGGTGGACAAAGAAATCTGGGCAAAGGCAACCAGAGCCAAGGTGTGCAGGAGAGGAGACGAGCTCTGTCACTCTGGACATTCCCTCAGCAGTGCTGTTCCAGCAGGGACCTGGAGGTTGTGGCGAGGGATGGATGATCTCTGTGGGGTCTGAAAGGCAGGATTTGGCTGCTGGACAAGCAGATCTAGCAAAACCTCATTGCTTGTGGGTCTGCCTGTCAAAGAAGTGGTTGGAGAAGGCTGAAGCAGCACAGTCGAGTTTCCTTCTGCGGGAGCAGACATTAGATCTCAGGAGCAATTCCCCCTGGAAATTCCTGCTTCTCTCAGGAGCATTCCCCTGGCCAGCAGAACCAAAACACTGAAAAACCTCTCTTGATTAGGAAAGAAACCGAGACAGAAAGGATTGGGAAGGAGCAAGGACAAGCAGAGCGAGAGAGATGACAGTGACGGATGAAACAAGCCGGCACAAAGGGCATCCCAGCTGACCCCAGGCTGTGCACGGAGCACTCCCCAGCCCCAAGGCACAGCAGGAAGGTGGATTTTTGTGCTCCAAGCTGACTTTTCCCTGCCTTTCCCCCCTCAGCTGTCCTCGGCGCTGCTGTTTGACGCCGTGTACGCCGTGGTGACGGCGGTGCAGGAGCTGAACCGCAGCCAGGAGATCGGTGTCAAGCCCCTGTCCTGCGGCTCTGCACAGATCTGGCAGCACGGCACCAGCCTCATGAACTACCTGAGAATGGTGAGAGCGGGCTGGGGGCTGCTCCTGGTTGCCAGCAGCAGGGCTGGCTTTGCCTGGGCTCTCTGAAGGCAGTGAAAAGAGAGATCTGAGGGTTTGGGTTGTCACCGGCCTTGGAACCACATGAAACTCGCCCCTTTTCAGGCTTTGCTGCAGAAAAGCTGGAATTCAATTTGCTTTTGTTTTATTTTTTTTAAAGTATGAATGTTTCTAAGCGATTTGAGCTCTGACTTGAGCTGATACAAGATCATGCAGTACAATTGCTCAGAGCTCAGGGGAAAGTTGCGAGTTCCCCTATGGGTTTGGGCTCCTTTGAACCCAAAATTGTCATTTCTGGAACCAGACAAGCCTAAATCTGGCACAGGAACACTCTGAAATTCCATCCCTGTGAAACTGTTGGAGGCTGTGGTGACCATGCAGCAGGAACAGATTTCTGAGTCTATTTGGGTATGAGACGAGGAAATTTTATGAGGGTTTTTTATTTATAAGGGTTTTTTCCCCCCACCAGATGAAAGCTCAGCTGAACCTGAGCATTGCACCACTTTGGCTCATTGTTTGAAACCTTTAGCCAGGGACAACAAAATCCTTCAGCTTCCCATAGCTCTGCTGCTCAGAGAGCCAGTGGTTTTAGCCTTGGGATGGAGGGAGGCAGCGAGGGGATGTGGAGCTGCTTTTCCAAAGCAAGGCAATCTGGGCAGTCCTGCACCTCATGCTGCTGACTCCCTGCTCCTCCTGCCTTTTCTCCTGTATCCAGACTCCAGAAATAATTAGGATTGAGATAACAGGGTGGCATTGCTGTTCCTGCTGGGAGTGTGGGATGTGTGGGGCTGTCCCTCCTGTCTCTGGGGGGGCTCTGGCGTGGGGCAGCCCTGCTGGGCGCTGTAACTGAGTCTCTCTTGGACAGGTAGAATTGGAAGGTCTCACCGGCCACATCGAATTCAACAGCAAAGGCCAACGCTCCAACTACGCCCTGAAAATCCTGCAGCACACACGGGCTGGCTTCCGGCAGGTGAGAGCAGCAGGGCAGGGCTGGGAGCCTGTCCCTGCCTCAGGGGGATGCTCTGGGGACAAAAAGGGGCTGTGGACACCCCTGTTTGCACCATGAGATGCTCGGGGTTGTTGTTAGTGGACACGAAATAGCAGAGTGGATTTAAATCACAGCAGTGAGGTTTGATCCCAGTGAGGAGAAGCCTTTATTTGGGGTTTGCAGCCCTTTTTATCAGGTTTTCCCATATATGATTGGCCAAAGGAAGCACCTCTCTGGTGCCATGGGTGGAACAAGAGCAAAACCCATTCAGAACATGTGTGACATTGTTCTGAGAACCAAAACCTANCTGGTGCCATGGGTGGAACAAGAGCAAAACCCATTCAGAACAGCTGTGGGACATTGTTTGGAGAACCAAAACCTATTTACAAACAACACTCCTTGAAAGAGAAGTTTCCCAAAAGATTTTCCCTTGGGAACAGCTCAGCCCCTGCCAGGCTGAAAACTCAGACTCAGAAAATCATGGCCACACTGGGGTGTCACCTTAGTTCTGGCTGAGCCTTGGCTGGCAAACTCAGCGTGTTTCACAGAGCCACAGAATCAGAGAACCAGAGAATCACAGAGCCACAGAATCACAGAATCACAGAGCCACAGAGCCACAGAGTCAGAGAATCACAGAGCCACAGAATCAACCAGAGAATCACAGAATCCCTGGGTTGGAGGAGACCTCCAAGTTCATCGAGTCCAACCCAGCCCTAACACCTCAACTAAACCACAGCACCGAGTGCCACATCCAATCCTTTTTTAAACACATCCAGGCATGGTGGCTCCACCACCACCCCAGGCAAACCACTGCAGTATTTAACACGCTTTCCATGAAGACCTTTTTCCCAATGTCCAACCTAAATTTCCCTTGGTGCAGGGATTTCATCAGGATAGTTTGGATTTGGCTGCATCAGGCCCTGGAGGGGGGTGATGGCAGAGCCACCCTCTGGCCTCTCCCAGGTGCTGATTCAGGGCAGGGAGTCTGTGCCAGGTGCAAGCTCCTGCTCACAACCCTTTAGTTCTTCAGCTTGTGGCTGCATTTGATTTAAATTATTTGGATGGGGAGAAAATGGGAGAATTTTCTATGAAATGGGAAAGAAAATGGGTACTGTGAACATTTTCAAGCTGTTTCAGGGAGGGAAAGCAAATGGGGCAACCCAATGTGAGGAGCTCCCCATCATCTCTCCCCTGTGAGGGGACATTCAAGCTCATTTCACTCTTGGTTTATGGTTCCTCTCTAGCAGGTTTGCTCAGCTCACATTCATTTACTTTTTGTCTCAGCGCTCGTAGGTTCCTCACAGCTTTCCTCTGCCCACAGAACACGGAGCAGATTTCATTAAAATCCTTAATTTGAGTGGTATTTCCTCATCTCACACTTTCTGCCCAAGCCATATTTTCTGGTTTGAGCAGTAGTTGAGGATATCAGACTGGTGAGATTACATGACACAAATCCAAGGAGTTTGCTGGTAAATCCAAACCTTATCAGGAGGAAAAAAATGGAAGTCCCAGAAAAAAAAGGGGGTTCATCTGTCTTGTTTCCCTGCTGACAGCTCCTCTGCTGCCCTTTTCTCAGAGATGCTGGCAGAGAACAAAAGCTATTGTATCCTACCCTCACCAACAGAGCATTTTGGCACCAGGAACCCTCTCCTGGCCTGGCAGCAGTGAATTTCAGCCTTGGCAAGGATGTTACCTGCCACTTCTTACCTGTCAGGTGACAGCTTGGCTTTGATGCTGCCTTTCTCTGAGCGAGCAGGGGGGACCAGGATGGCATTTTCCCCACAGAGATCTCACACAGCATCAGTGCCCTTTTAATCCTCTCCCAAACCCATCACCCTCTGAACAGAAGTGACAGATCCAAGCCCACCTGCATTAATAAGAGCACAAATTCAGCTGGATTCAGGAAAGAAACTCTGCAAAGCTCCCTGTGACAGCTTTGGTTTTGATGTGTCTGAGTGTGGCAGGGACTTCACATTAAACTCACAGGTCCTCTTAGAGGAGAGCTTCTCCCAGAGCTCCACAGGGAGCTGTGACTGCAGCCTGATCTGCCCTGAGACTAAAGTCTCATCTCTTCCCCACAAACTTGGTGTGACAGGAGAAAACCTTTGCTGACCTGTTGTAACAGCTCGGTAAACCAGCACCTTTGTGGCTCTGAAATGCCCAGGAAAGCTGCACTGGGATCAAGCTTTCCAAATTCCATCAGGCTGCAGGGGGGATGAAACACTTCCAGCCACAGGGAAAAAGTGCTGGAAGGACAGGGCAGTCCCCTGGGGGTGGCTGCAAGCCCTGCCCTGTCACAAACCCACCAGGAAAGAGCTGATTTTCATAAAAATGATCCTGTGACAGCTTTTCTGCCTTCTCTCCTTTTCTCAGGGAGCTTTCCTGATCCACAGCAGTGCCCAGAGAGGTGTCAGGGCCCCTCTCAGCCTAAAGGAGTTTGTTGAGATGTGTTTAACTGGGAAGAGCATCCCCAGAGAGCTGTGAGACCCCCCAGGCTCCTGCCCAACCTCATTCCTGCAAAGGGAAGCCATGAGCAGCTCTGCTGTGCCATAAATGGTTATTTTCTTGTTGCCAGCCTGGCTTCTTTTAATGAAAAGGACTAAATAAATCATTAGAAATATTTTAATTAAAGGAACACTGTAAAGAACAGGCATTCACATCCTGGAGACAAACCTGCTCCCAAGGGTTGTATTAACTGATTTGTTTGAAACATTTCTATTCCCTGCTTAGTTCTAACCAAGCTCATTTTAAATCTGCTCATTCCTCTCTTTCCTTCATTCTCTCTTTCCCTCTCCCTCCTTCTATCCAGTGAAGCCACAGGGACTTCCAGCTCATCAGCTTTGATGGAGAGTTCACCGAATTTTGAGGCTGATCCAGCCAGCAAGCAAATTAAAGACACTTAGACTCTGTAACTTGCTGCTGCTTTTGGGCAAGGAGAGGCAGGGCTTTTTGACATCCAATTTTTAATACATTTACGTAACGCACCAAACGTGTCTTTTCCTGATTTAGCTTAACCAGAGGAATTTTTTCCACAGCCATATGAGAGCTGCTCTCTCTGCTCACAGGATGCTCAATAAAGCACAGGCTCATTAATGTGCTGGTGATCTACAGATCTGACAGGGGCTGGGTTTGGTAAATGTCATCTTTTTATTATTATTTTTTTTTTTGCCCCTCTACAAAACACTGCAGAGTTCCAGCAGAGGGATTTGCTGTGAGGTTTGGAGGGGAAGGGAGTGAGGAGGGGCTGTGATTGAGAGAGGGGAAGGGGAAGCTGCAGACTCTGACCCCAGCTCTCCCCATCCTAAGTGAGGCCCATCAGTATCCACTTAGGCACAGGCCCTGCTGGTGTCCTGGGAGCAGGGGAAGTGCTGGGGCTGTTAATTGGGATGTTGATGAGATACAGATGAGTTCCCCACCGATAGCTCTGGGACGCTCTGCAGTCCCCACCTTATGATGGTGCAGCTCTGATTCCTTTTTTATCAGCCTCGGTGGGACTGGTTCCTGTTCAGCTGCTGCCCCCAGGAACAGCCCAGGAGCAGGTTCTGCCATGAGCTCCTTGACTTCTGCCCCCAGGACCTGCCAAAGTCAGTGTGTGCCACTGCAGCCCTGCCTGGGCTGTGCCAAGTGCCAGTCATGTGCTCCAGAGGGGACATTTGGGGAGGAGGGGACATCTGGGGGAGGCTGGTGGCCTCAGGGCTGAGGGGGATGTGTGTGTGGTTCTTTGCTTTAAGGGTTGATGCTTTCAGTGCTCATTTCAGTGGAGGAACTTTTGCCTCCTTCCCTCAGGAATCCAAGCCCATGGCAGCCCTGGGCAGTGTCCAGAGGGATTTCCTTCATTTGTTTGTTAGATTCCCTTTGTCCCCTTCCCAGTCCCTCCCAGATTGCCTCTCCTTGGGGCACCTTGATTGCACTGTGCACTCCTTTCTTTTCCTGGGGACATGGAGAGGAGGAGAGGACGGCTGCAAGCTGCAGGACAGCACTTGCAATCAGAGCCCAGAAGGGGCCTGATGTTGTCTGCCTGTTCCAAGGTCTGGATTCAGGGCTGGCTTTACCTCAGTTTGAGGCTGGGAGTGGGGATGGTAAATACCTGTGGTGCCTCTGAAGCTCGTGGAGAAGTCTTGCCCAGTCAGCTCTGTGCTTACAGAAGAAAAAGCAGAAGATTTCATTAAAATCATTACTCTGAGAGGAATTTCCTCACCTCACACCATGAGGAGCCTCAAAGCCTCTGCACACAGGGTGGAAAGAGTATTCCAGGAATGCTCCATGCGGGGATTTTCTACAGAGATGAGAAATCTTTCTGTGCCACCAACCCAAGTAACACCTTTTGCAGAGCAGCTGAATTGAGGCACCTCATCCGCCCATGGGGACTGAGCAGTGCCACAAACAATGGCACTTCTCTGCTCCTTCCAGGCTTTTTGGGCTGCTTCATACTCAGAGTTTCACAGGTTTTGGGCTGGTTAATGCTCTGAGGTTCACAGGTTTTGGGTTGGTTCATACTCTGAGGTTCACAGTTTGTGTTTGCAGACCTGCCTGGAGATGCCTGCAGGTGCTTCAGGCAGGGCTGGATCTCCTGGGGCACAGGGAGATGCTGGGAGGTGCAGAGATGATGCTGTGGGGGTCACACATCCCTGAGGAAATGGAGGGAACTTTCTCCACCCAGGCCTTGGGCTGGCTCCTGTCACCAGGTCACCTAATCCCTCTCACAAAGGTGCTGAGCTCCAGCTTGCACCCAGCTGGTTGCGCTGCCCTTGTTGCTCCTCTAGGACAGCTGTCACTGCAGCTCCTCTGATCATTAGGAACCTCTCCCCTGGTTTGTCAGCCTGTTTATTTCTGGCTGCTTTGTATGTATTTATTTTTGTGCCAATGCCATCATTTCAGCTCCAAAAAGCTGTTCTACCTCTTTGCTACAGACCTCCTCCACCTGGAGTATTTATACAGACCAATCACATCCACTGCTCAAAAACCCTGAGTCCTAAAAGCCCTGAAGTCCTTGTCCAGAGCCTTAACAACAGGATGGTCTCATCTATTCTGTGTGGAGCATTTGATTGTTTTCTGAAAAAACTTTGCAGATGGATATGTTTTCTATTTTCCAGAGGCTCTTTATATGTAGATTGAGATGATTAAAATCACCTTGACATCCATCTTGCAGAAGAGGGATGTGAGGGGCCCAGACACCCTCAGACACAGCAGAAACAGCAGCATCAGGAGCTTTGTCAGCCCCGGAGGGGCACAGGGGTGACCTGGGGCCAGCCAGGATGGGGGGAAGTGCCCCAGCACGTGGGGTTGCGTGGCCTTGGTGCTTCTGGAAGCAAGGTCAAACCCACAGCACTGTCAGGACAAGAGGCAATTAGTCTCAGCACATGCCAGCAGGGGAGGGACAAATTGCAGAACAGCAAGGGCTGTTAAAAATGAAGTGAATCTGTCACTAATCTCTGGTTGAGAAATCCGGCAGGGAAGAAAAATTAGGCAATGTTTGTGAGTGATGAATCGCTCTGAGCAGAGGGGCTGCTGTTCAGCAAGCTGAGCAGAGGTGGGGAAGCCAGGAGGGATTCACCCTGCATGGATTCAGACCTGTGCAGGCCACTGAAAGCTGTGCTCCAAGGGCTCCCTGCCTGTGGAATGTGTGGGAAATCTCCCAGTTTGGGGATGTTGTTCCACAGGTGAGCCCTGCGCTAGGAATGGTCACAGCCCCAAGGCTGCCAGAGCTGCAGGAGGGTTTGGAGATGCTCTCAGGCACGGGGTGGGGTTGTTGGGGTGTCTGTGATGGGGGCTTTGATGATTCTGAGTGCAAAGCTGTCCTGCTTGCCCTTCCCACTGCTCCTTGTGCCCTGGGATGAGGAGGCTGGATTTGGGACTCCTCACAGATTCCCACTGTGGCTTGTTGGTCCCTTGGGCTGAATTTGCGCCAGCACTGGGACAGAAGAGGACTTGGCTCTTCCCTCAGCACCCAGAGGGTGTCTGGGCTCAGATCCAGGTCACCCCCAGCCCTTTGGTCACCCTGAGGCCAAGCAGTGCCCAGAGCAGGCACAGAGCCAATCCCAGGGCTCCACAGCACCTGTCCTCCCCCTCTTTGGAAATAACAAGATTAACCTGTGACAGAAAGGAAAATCAATTTGTTCCTCCCACCCTGACAGCAAGGGGATAGCCTGCCTCAGTCCCAGTGTCACACAAGGGAGCTGGGCATGGATTTGCTCTGGAGGGGCTCTGAAGATCTCCCTGCTCCTTTGGGGTCACCCGCTGCCTCTCAGGGCCACAGCACCCCACTACACAGGTGTCAGAGGACACCAGCAGAGTGCTGGAACCTGGTGGATCAGAAGAGAGGAAGGAGAAGAAGGGGCTCAGAGGGATCTGGCCTCCCTCAGCCCCCTCTGTATGCACAAGGAAAAGCAGAGGAGGAAAAGCAGAGGCTCTTTTAAGGACAGTAAGAGAGCAAGAGTTTAATTTGCACGCTCTGAATGAGCTGCTGGAGGTGCTGATCTCCCTGCCCAGAGCTCTGAGGGAAGGAGATGAGGCTCTTGAAGTTAAAATTAGGTTGTGTGGAATATTCCTTCCCCCTGGCTGAAGGCAGCTGTGTCGCAGCTGAATCACCATGTCCTCCCGAGCGCTGGGGGGACTGGTTCCTGCCATCCATGCTGGGAATTTGGGTTTGCTGCAGCCACACTGATGCTTGGATGGGCAAACTGGGCTTTTGGCAGAGCTGCTGGGTGTGATGAGCCTGAATCAGAGGATTTGGAAGTCCTTAATTGTGGCAGTTAAGAGCTGCAAGAGGAGCAGCCCCACTGAGAAGGTGGCATTGTCCCATCACCTGCCACCAAGGTGGAGGGCAGAGGCTCCCAGCACCACGCTGGGAGGGACAAGCCCATAGACTGGAGATTTCTGGCTAAGATGGACCCATTTGGTGGCATCTGGGGACAACACACGAGGCTGTGTGTGTCCACCAGCTCACAGCTTCGTGGCCATGCAGGGCTCTGCGGGGAGGACACGTGGGAAGGCAGCGCAGGATCGGGATGGTGGCACTGCAGAGCAGGTGGGGATGTGCACAGAGGGTTAATCTCTCTGCTGACCCGTTCTGGGGTGCGGTGTGAAGGTAATGGAGCATCCCTAAGCGGGCCAGCTCCGGGGCTGTCACTCAGCAGAGCCATCTGGGCACTGACTCGCCCTATAAAGCCCCTCATTGTGCTGTTAATCTCTGCAGATTGGCCACTGGCACGTCTCTGAAGGGCTCAGCATGGACAACAGGATCTTCTCCTCCAACATATCCGACAGCCTGTTCAACACCACGCTCATTGTCACCACCATCCTGGTAAGGGAGGCGGGCACCTGCAGTTCCCATCGGGCCAGCCCAGCCCCCAGGGATGGGGAATTCCAGCGCTCAGCAGGAATTTCAGAGTGGCTCTGCCTGCTCCTGCCCCTCAGCACTGCGCTGTGCTGATCTCACCGAGCACACCTGCAATTGCAGCCTGGGGGACAATTCCTGGCAGCGTGTTAAAGCTCAGGTCGATGTTGCATATGGAAATGGCATTTGGTGGGTTCGGAGGGGGCTGCCAGTTTGCATCCAGCTCGGAATGGGGCTCCTGGTCGGTAGACAGCTGCTGAGCTGGAAGGGATAGTTGTCCCTTCTACCCAAAAAATTATAAAAATTGGTCAAGATGGGCATGGTTTTTATGAGAACTTGGCATGTACAGGCACCACTGTCTGTGTTCAGCAGGTTCCCTTCCAGGTGCTGCCTGTCCAGTGAATTTTTTTTGCTCTTTCTTTAAAGATACCCAGTCTCCTGACTGTCCCCACATCCCATGAAGTTTGTTGAAAAGGGGACAGGCTCTTTGCTGGGAGAGATTAAAGTCTGGATGTCCTGCCATGACTCAGAGGAGTCACTGGGCTGCTCTCACACTTCCCAGTTGGAAACAGCCCCCAAATCATAATCCCTTAGAGTCCTAAACTAAGATAAATCTGCTGCACCTCCGCTCAGCAGAGACCAGGGAACACCAGAGCAGAGACAACTCTGAGAGCTTGGCACCACCTGACCTCCCAAGCTTTCCTCACCAACTACATCCAGTTTGGCAGGGATACATCAGGCTGGAATGTGCTTTTTTTTTTGGTGGGGGGCAGGTTGAAACTAGATATTTTTTTAATGTTTCTCCCAACCCAACCCTCCCTGTGAGCCTGTGGCACTGCCACTGTGACACCTCGGCTAAGATGGGAATGACAGCTGCCCAGTCTCACTGCAGGAAAACCCTTACTTAATGCTGAAGTGGAACCACCAGGAGCTGGAAGGCAACGACCGCTACGAGGGTTTCTGTGTGGACATGCTGAAGGAGCTGGCAGAGATCCTGCGCTTCAACTACAAAATCCACCTGGTCGGGGACGGCGTCTACGGAGTCCCCGAGGCCAATGGCACCTGGACAGGGATGGTTGGGGAGCTGATAGCTCGGGTGAGTGGTTTTAGCTGCTCATTTGCACTCTGCTCTGCTGGGATTGTAATGCTCACCTGGGTGGTGGCGGGGTCAGGACCCCCAAAACCTCCTCAGCTGCGCTGGGGGTGATGAGCTGGAGCCTCGAGCAAGGCTGTTTGCATGAGGGCTGCTCTCAAAGCAGAGTGGAAGTGGAAGAGGTGGAGCTTCTCCTGCAGCTTCTTTTAGAGGTTTAATTGCAGCTCTGTCCTCCTAGAAATCTCTGATACAAAAGCCCAGGGAGGATGCTGGGAGCTCACCTTTTATCTCTGTCAGGTCAGGGCAGGTCAGAAGGGGACAGCCAATAACAAACCCAGAATGAACATGAACGTGAGAAGCATGCTGGGCAGGCAGCTCCTAAAGGCTGGAGGATGGCAGAGCCCCAGGCTGGGCCACTGCCCCCCATTTGATGCTGCAAAGCCCCAGTGCTTCGTGATGATGAAGTTTTAGTCCACTCAGGAGGCTGGAGCAGAGGATTTCCACTTAATGTGTTCTCCTGATGGAAAATGTGTTTCTTGGGGTGGTGTGACAGTGTGGGGAAAAGTCAGAGCAAGGACAGGGCCATGGGGCTGCTCTCAGGGGTGCTCACTTTGTTGGAAAGGAAGTTTGGAGTCTGGGATCCCATGTAAAACTCATTACAGTAACAGACTCATTTGTTCCTAGCTGAAAGATTAATGCAAACTTGCAACAGGAAAACGCAGAGCAGCTGGGTAGAAGCTAAAAAAATGTACAAAACTGCACTGGGATAGAAGGAAGTAAGAATCCCATTTCTGCCTAGAAAATTTTGGCAGATTCAGTTCAGCTTAGCTCAGTGTTGCTTTTGGAGAAGAACATTTCCTATTTCCTTGAAGTACACGGCTCGAGGCCTTTTCACCGCTCTGCTCTGTGGAGCTGCTGCCCAGCAGCAAAGCAGAAAACTGAATTATTTTTGACAATAATTCTGTGTTTACCTGGGTTCAGCCAGCCTGGACCCACCTTCCTGCTCTTAGCTTTCCTCTGTGGTCCTTCCCAGGCTTCCTGAAGCTTAAACACAGCTCACAAAAATGCTCAGAGATCCTCAGGGAAACAGGCTTAGCCACAGCTAACAGTGGGATTGATGCTATTTAAGCCAATACTTCCTCACTGATTTCTGCTTTGTCATTGCTGACGTGCCTGTGAGAGCCCAGGGCCACTTTCCCAGCTGGTGACAAATCCATGGTGACGTGGATTGGTGATAATGCCCCCATGGTGGCAGAGGACACCCTGAGTCATTTGCCTTCTGCGGAGCAGAGGAGCAAGGGTCCAAACTGAGGCTCTGCCAGCTCTATCCTCCCTGGAAAATGAGCATCACTTCACTCTCTGGTTTATTTGGCACGGTGGAATTTGGTTGAAAGTTGGGCTTGAGGATTGTGGAGGCCTTTTCCATGATTCTGTGGTCTTTAATGGGTCCATGATCTCTAGAAATGCCCAACTGGCACCTGCTGCTTCTTCCCCACATGGTGAAGGGTGATGCTCATCCCACTTCAGGAGTTTACACTGAGTGTTTGAGGTCAGCTGGGACAGCTCTTTGAAAGAGGGAGGGATTTGGTGTTTGCTGAGGGTCACAGACAGGGCACTGAAATGTCTGGAGCCTCCCCTGAGCTCTCCCTGTCTCCTGGGTCACCCTCCCCTGAGCAGTCGCTCTCAACGCCAGCTGAGATCCCACCTCCATCTGCTCTTTTAAAAGAGCTTCTGTGAGGCTGTTTGCAAATGCTCCAGGCTATTGGCATCGTTTTTATCCATCTTTGTGTCTCTGTGTGTGTACACACACACACACAATTACACTTCTGCAACATTCCTTTGGGGGAGGCAGGAGGGAAGGAGCAGCATCTGATCAAAGGAAGGGAGCAGCCATCAAACTTTTGGCCTACTAACCTTGGCAGTGCCTCTTCATTAAATGGGACCTTCTGGATGGTTGTTTTTCTCCAGTGATGAGTGTTTTAACTTCATCTTCACACAGAAATCGTTTGTTTCTTCTGCAGCTTGAGCCTTATTTAGGAGGGTTTTTTACTTCTGCTTCTGCAGGGCAGAGCTGTCAGAGCCTGTGAGGCTGGATCACAAATTAGGGAAGAGAAACAGCTTTGTCTCATGTTCTCCCTATATCCTTGAGAGTTTCTACAATGGTTTCAGCAAGTTTTTGATCAATCCCAGGGACTGGGCTCAGGTCAGCCGGGGCAGAGCTGTGTGTGCTTGGTGTTGTGTTTATTCAGGGCTACCCGGGATGTTGTTTTTTGAGGGCATTTCACTGCTCAAGGGGCTTCTGTCCATCCTTGATTCCTGAAGGGAATTAATCCTTGATTCCAGCCCCTTGTTCACTCCTGTCCTATGGGATCCAGAAGATCCTGTGTTGGGTGCACTCTTTCAGTGGATTTATCCCCTGGGCACTCTGCCCCTTTAGGACAAAAAGGGGATCAGTTGGGACACAAACCTCTCACAAAAGTCCCAAATCCTTCCCAAAAATGAAAGCTCTGCCTCAATCCAGCACAGTATCATTGCAGGAAAATAATTTCCCCTTGATCCTGATCAGCCATCAGAAAATAAGGTTTGACTCACACTGTGCAGGACCAAAAGGTCACAGAATTATCCAGCTCCGTGCAACGCCTCCCCTGTAATCCCTCTGTGGCACAGAATCTCCTCAGAGCAACTCTAGGCTATTTGGGAGAAAATGTTTCATTTTATTGCTTCTAAATTAACCAGCTATTGATTCATTCTTAAGTGCTGGGAATTCCATTACAGCTAATTGTGCACCCTGATATGATTGAGCAGGACGCTGCACAAACATAAATCTGTTGTTGACCCAAATTCACCAGTACATATCCTATTGACCTGCTCCCAAAACGGGTTGGGAGGTAAGGAAGAGGGGGATTGGGATGGCTTGGGAATCCTGTACAGTTTGTGGTCAGCTCATGGAGGTTTGGCTTGGGAGAAATCACTTGGAAGGACTCAGAATCTCAGAATGGTGATTTAGTTTAAACCCCCTTTACACCTTCCAGCATCCCAGGTTGCTCCAAGCCTCATCCAGCCTGGCCTTGGATGTTCCCAGGGATGGGGCAGCCTCAGCTTCTCTAGGAATTCCATCCCAGCCCCTCACCACCCTCTCAGGGAAGAATTCCTTCCCAAATCCCTTTCAGATCGAAGCTCTTCCCTTGTCCTGAATGAGGAGTCACTCAAGCCCATTCTGTGGTGCAAGATGTCACAAACACAGAAAATTTATCTGGGCTAATTTGTCCCTGTGAGCAGGCAGGGCAGGGAGATTGAGCACCCTGCTCACTGCTGGAGTGAGCAGGGCAGTGAAGCCTCTCTCCCTGTCAGCCTTCCTGGCTCTGGCACTGACAAACAAACAAGGGAGAACAGCAAATCTTCCCATCTCCTCCTTTCTGGCATCACAGACTTAAAGGGCATTTTGGGCTGGAAGAATTACATCCTGCTCCTTGCCTGCAGTGCAGTTCTGGCTCAGAGTCCCTGATGGTGTCTGCTCATCCCCTTCTCTCTCTGCCCAGCACATCCTTGTGCTGAAATGAATTCTCTGGCGTGGCACAAACCAAGGGAGGTATTTTCACAGCACCATGACAGCTTTAGCCTTGTGCCACAATGCTTGGCTTGAATCTGGCCAGGATCAGTGGTGATCAAAGCTCTTTTTAAAGTGAGGGACATGAAATTGTCCATCTTGTCTGGCCTCAGGAGCAACACCAACAACAGGAAACCCCTTAAAGCTTTGGAGTGCTGCTTTTCCTTGCTGGTGACCAGGCACTGCCTTCCCTTCAGCTGCTCCAAAGCTGGGCAGGAAGGGGAAAGGAGGGAGAAGACTCTCCAGAACTGGCAGAGTCCTGCTCTCTCTCCCCTGGCAGTGGGTGCTGGTGTGTGGAGAGAAAAGCTGTGTGTGTGTGAAGGGAGGCAGGAGGAGGCTGTTTGCAGGCTGTTGTGCTGGCAGCTGGGACAGGGCGGCTCCAGGAGGGGCAGTGGGTGGCTGTGCACACACAGCGAGGGGCACAGGGGTCTGCAGAGCACTGCTGGGAAATCAAACACGCATGGGGAGGGTGGTGAGAGCTGGGCTGGTCTCACTGCTGTCCCCCTGGGCTTCAGGTCCCCATTCCTGCTGCTTCACCTCAGCTGGCTTTGCCACAGGCAGGGTGAACACCTGGCACAGGCCTTGTGCTCCCAGCCACAGGTGGGGAAGGACTCGAGGCTGACACCTGCTCTGAGATCTGCTCACCCCGCCCTGGCTGTGGCTCGCAGGGGGAGCTGCAGCCTCCAGGGTGTTCAGGCTGTCGCTTCTGATATGGCAGAACTCTCACTTGTCCTTAAAGGAACCCCAAACACCTGTTTGGAGCGACCCTCCTGCCTTTAAATGCAAGAATAGGCATGTGAGCATCACGGAGCTGCAGGGAACAGCAGAGACGCTCTGGGGATCATTGTGCAGGGTCACTTCCAGCTGGATGGGGCTGGCCCCCAGTGCTGGTGCTGCTGGGTCTGCAGTGGTGAGTCCTGAAGCTTGAATTTCACCTTTCTGGGAGACTTTTGAGCACAGGGACAGTGTAGAGAAAGGGTTTGTGCCCCTGGCCGTGCTGTCTGTGGGCAGTGCTGGTGATAACGCCGCTGTCACAAGCATCCAAGGAGCTGCTCAAGCAAGGGACTTCTGCTCCTAGAAAAGGTCCCAGCCCTGTTCCCAGAGCTGTCCTGGCTTGTTCTCCAGGTGTTTGACACAGCCCCAGCCCCGAGGCTCACTCTGCTGGCTCTGTCTCCCTGCGCTGTGTCCCCACAGCCTGGCAGCGGGCTGGGCCTCGCTGCGGGGCCAGGGCTGGGCTGTTCTCCCGGCTGTTTTCTGCCTTCCCATGCCGTGGGAGGCTTCTCTGGGATCCTCTCCGAGCTGGGGTTGACGTCAGGGCCCATTCATCACCATTAGCACTGAGCTGAGCCCTGTCAGAGCCTGCTGCGAGGGGGTGGATGCCGCCTCTGGACTGGCAGTCCCTGCAATTTGCTCCTGAAGGATGCTTAATTGTTGTTCCTCCTCGGGAGCCCGGCTCAGCCCCCGTGTTTAATGTCCTTTCCAGAGCCCTGATGCAGGCAGAGCCCACGGGAATGCCAGGTAGGGTGCTGGTGATGGCAGCTTCTGTCTCACACGCCAGCCCACCTGGGTTTCCTCTCACCTAGCGAGGCTCTGGCCTTGTTTGGGCGGTGTTTTGCCAAGAGAAGTGGCTGTCTCCACTCCCAAAAAGCTCTGGGTCTTTTCCCTAAGCCTATTTCATGCTGACATTTATAGCTGCAACTGTGCTGGCAGGATGAAAACCAGCCCCTGTTCCCCCCCATCCTTTGCCTCCTGTTTTTCCCTCTCCTCAGAGCCCAGATGTGGACAGAGTACAGGGCCACAAGGCAAAATCCATTTCTCCTCCCCCAGGGCATCCCTTAGCCCATAAAATCCCAACACCCACCTGTGCTCAGGTGGGGGAGGCTGGAGAGAGCTCAGCTTTGCAGAGCTCCTCTGTGGCTCCACTGAGCTCAGTGAATCACAAGAAGTTTTGTCAGGAGTTGAAAGCATGAAATGGATGAAATTCAGGCAGAGAATTCCTTGCATGCCGTTTCCAGATCAAAGTTTCCTGCTATCAGAGATCAGCTCTTAACTTGCATGACTGAACCAGCAGAGAGGAGAGAGAGAGAGAGAGAGAGGGATGAGGAGCGGGAGCTCTGCTGCAGAAAGTTCTGCACCTCTGATGTGGCAGAAGTCCTGAAAAGTTAGCAGGGAATGAGCAGAAAGAAATAACTCTGATGGAATGGCAGAACCCTGAACTCCTGAGTGCCTGGGGAAGGCTGTGCTGTGTCTCTGCTCTGTGGACAGAGTGAAGGGGTGCATTTGTGCTGTATTTTGTGTAGGGAAGAGCATTTCAAGATGCTGATGATGATTCAGCAACACCAAGATGATCAGGGAGCAAGCAAGATGTTTCTGCCCAGAGAAGGGTCAGGACCCCAAAGCTGGGCAGACCTGGGGTTGCTGCTGCTCCTTTCATCAGCACCTTTATATTTGCCCCTGGATAGGAATGAAAATTGCCTGCAAGCTTTGGCATGAAACCCTTTTGCCATGGCATTTTTACCCTCTGTTCCAGTCTGAGACTTTGCTGTGGGATTGTCTTTAGTTTGGAGAGCTGGGAGAAGAATTCCATTGCCAGACTAAGCTGTACCTTCACCAGGGGCTTTGCTGGGAGAGCTCTCCCTGGGACAGCAACACCTACAAACCTTTTAAGTGGAGACAAGAGAGGTTTAGGAAGCTTTAGGCTTTCCTTGTGGATGAAATTCTCCACATGCCACGTGCCAGAGATGAGCTGATCCCACTTTAATAATCTGCTGGTGTTTACACAGGGCTCAAGTGCTCACACACCACGTTGGGATTATTGGTGTCTTTTAAAAAGCCTGTGGGTAAATGGCTATGCAGAAATTCTCCTCAGCTCAACATTCACTCCAGCCTGAACCTCTTAGGAATCTGTAAGAGCTGCTTGGAAACAACTGCAAAATCCTCCACTGAGCATGTCCAAGCAGCCCTGCATGGCCTGGGAAGTGTCACCTTCTCCATGACCCCTTCCTGGCCTCGTGGGTCCCTTTCTTTTCCCTCTCCTGGTGCCAGCAGTGCTGCTCTTCCCTCTTGCCTTTCCCAGGACCTCCATCAGGCCTGGTGCTGCCACAGCATCTGCACAGACCTTGTCAAATTTAGGGACAAAAAATGCAAACAGCTTTTCTTTCTCCCCCATCTTCTCTTTTTCCATATGCATAATCATCTTCCTGCAAAGCAGAGAAACAAATGGATAAGGGAGTGGAGGTTTCATTTTTACAGAAGGCAATTACAGACATTAAAAGAGCTAAAGTAATAAAAATAATATTTAAAATTCAAATCCCTTATCTGTATTACAAGGGTATTAACATGAGAAGAAGTTATTTTTATTTTTTTCTCCCCCTAATCTCATTTGCTTTGCAAGTCAATCTGCAAACTTTAATGCCAGTCCTCTGAATTTTATTTTTGTTTTATTTTGGAAACTGATCTGTAGTTCTGGAGGTCTGGGTTTGGCAGGTTTGACCTGTGGTGTTTGTCTGCACCAGAAGGGACAGCTGTGTTCAACAGGGAAGGGAGAGATTGTATTTTTGATAGATTAATATAATATTTTGGTTTATGGCTCCAGGTTTTAATGCATTAAATGAATAAAAAAGGCAATTGGGCTATGAGCACTTGGAAGAAGGAGCTGCTCCAGCCTGAAGGGAAGGAGAAATGGGGAAAGGGATGGAAAAATGGGGAAAGGGAAGGAAAAATGGGGAAAGGGAAGGAAAAATGGGGAAAGAGAATGAAAAATGGGGAAAGGGAAGGAAAAATAGGGAAAGGGAAGGAGAAATGGGGAAAGGGAAGGAAAAATGGGGAAAGAGATGGAAAAATGGGGAAAGGGAAGGAGAAATGGAGAAAGAGAAGGAAAAATGGGGAAAGGGAAGGAAAAATGGGGAAAGGGAAGGAAAAATGGGGAAAGGGAAGGAAAAATGGGGAAAGAGAAGGAGAAATGGGGAAAGGGAAGGAAAAATGGGGAAAGAGAATGAAAAATGGGGAAAGAGAATGAAAAATGGGGAGGATGCTCCAGAGCACAGGGTGTGCTGAGCTTTGGGATGGGTTTGAGCAGGGCTCCTGTGAAAGCCACGCAGGCAGAGGGATGTGGGAACCCGTGGGTGCAAAACCCCTGCTGTCTGCACAGCCATGTCCCAAAAAGGTGGGCCAGCCCCCCTGCAGCAGCAGGAGCCCTGGGTGGCCCCAGGTTTGCTGCTTTCCCGGGATTCTGACCTTTTCCATGGTCCCTCCTCCCCAGAAAGCTGATCTGGCCGTGGCGGGGCTGACGATCACGGCGGAGCGGGAGAAGGTGATTGATTTCTCCAAGCCCTTCATGACTCTGGGAATTAGCATTCTCTACCGAGTTCACATGGTAAGAGCCTGATTTCAGAGCCATTTATGTCCCTCCATTATTTGCATGCAAACCTGCCTGGTTAGAGGAGAATAATGAACGACTCATAAAAATATTTTGGTTTCTTATTTAAACGCAAATGTGCTCGACCTTTATTTCCTGCTGTTCTCTCTGCTGTGTGTCAGGATTGGTGAATTCCATGCCTGCTCAACCTCCCAGCCTTTTGGCTTCTCTCCCCAGTCCTTCCAGGGCACATGATGGGTTTTTTGGCATGGTGGGGGCTGCAGGATGGTTTTAGAGTGGTTTTAAGGCTGCAGGGTGAGGTGTGCTGAGGAGGCTTGGCTGGAGGGGTGCAGCAGCGTGGCTGGGTGGCCCCACAATTGCAGAAACCCGATTTGAAGTCACCACCCAGCTGGATTTAGTGGTAAGACTGGGAGGCTGAGCTGGGATATCTGTGTGTGCTCCTCACTGGTGTTGGGGCCATTCCTGATCTCAGCTTTGCTCTCTTGCTGCCTTCTCCCACCTGAGAATCACATCAGGAAGGAATCCTGGATTGCTTTCTTTGCTGTGAGCCCCTGGAAATGCTCTCCAGGCAGATCAGCCTCTCTGCTTTCCTAAGCCCAGGGGAAAATGTCCCTCCTGGAGTGCCTGGGGCAGGCAGGTGCCAGCTGAGCTCACAGCCCTGCCTGGGCTCTGCCTCTCTGCTCTCAGCCGTCCTCAGGTGCCCACCCTAATGAGCAGCAGCCCCTGCAGCCCAGGGACAGCTCCTTAATCTCAGGGGGTGCTCTCAGCACAGCTGTAGGATCACAGGATCCTAGAAGAGTCTTGGTTGAAAGGACCTCAAGGTTCGTCCTGTGCCACCCCCTGCCATGGCCAGGGACGCCTTCCCTATCCCAGGTTGCTCCAAGCCCTGTCCAGCCCGGCCTTGGACACTTCCAGGAGTGGGGAAAATTATTTTCTGTGTCCAAACAGCTGGGAATATTCCCAAGGGATTCATGTGTGCATCATGTACATGGTGTTGTCTCTTTGCTTAAACATGTCTTAAATTCCCATAAATCCTCTTTTATTTGCATCCTCCATTGTTTTACCTTCTCCCTGAAGCTCAGGAGAGGGCAGAATTCCCCCAGATTCCCGGGGTCACAGGAGGCAAGCTCCTTTTGCAGCCTTGTTCTTCCCAAGTCTGCATTTTGTGAGTGGCAGAGCCTTGGTTTCTGTCAGCCCTACAGTAGCAGCCAAAAGGAAAAATCCGTTCAGGCTCCTCTCCCAGCCCCCTCTCCATCCAGGAGCCTGTTAAGGATGCAGCCTTGGGGATGAACAGAAACAATTCAGGCATCCATCTCTGTGCTGAGTGGCTCCTGCCAAGAGCAAACAAGTAATTAAAATCTAGTTAAAATTCTGCTTCCTCTGGTACGTGCAGAATTTAGGATTGATGATTTAACTGATCACAAAAAAAAAAATTAAAAAATAAAAGGGTGGGTTGACTCTTCCAGCTCCTGGAATTCAAATGGAATTGTCCCTTGGGTTGGGTTTTCACATCAGCTGCTGCCTTGTGGAGCCAGGATCTTTTTCTGCCACTCCTAGGTCTCCTAGGATTAAAATTGGATTTGGTGATTAAATACTGTGTCATATTAGGAAGGAATTCTTCCTTGTGAGGGTGGGAGGCCCTGGAATGGATTTCCCAAAGGAACTGTGGCTGCCCCATCCCTGGAGGCGTCCAAGGCCAGGTTGGATGGAGCTCTGAGCAACCTGAGGTAGTGAAAATTGTCCCTGCCTGTCAGAAAGGGTTGGAACGAGATCTTTAAGGTCCCTTCCAACCCAAACCGTTCTGTGCATGTCCTGCCTTGGATTTGCACCACAACCTTCAGCAATTCCCTGAGCAGCATTCCCTAAAAGAATTCCCTGAGCAGCATTCTCTGAGCAGCCTTCCCTGAGCAGCATTCCCTGAACAGCATTCCCTGAACAGCATTCCCTAGCAGAATTCCCTAAAGGAATTCCCTGAGCAGAAGTCCCTAAACAGCATTCCCTAATACCATTCCCTAGCAGCATTCCCTAACAGAATTCCCTAAAGGAATTCCCGGAGCAGAATTCCCTGAGCAGAATTCCCTAAACAGCATTCCCTAATACCATTCCCTAGCAGCATTCCCTAACAGAATTCCCTAACAGAATTCCCTAACAGAATTCCCTAACAGAATTCCCTAGCAGCATTCCCCAGCAGCATTCCCTAGCAGCATTCCCTAGCAGAATTCCCTAGCAGCATTCCCTAGCAGAATTCCCTAACACCATTCCCTAGCAGCATTCCCTAACAGCATTCCCTAGCAGCATTCCCTAGCAGCATTCCCTAACAGAATTCCCTAGCAGAATTCCCTAGCAGCATTCCCTAGCAGAATTCCCTAACAGAATTCCCTAGCAGAATTCCCTAGCAGCATTCCCTAGCAGCATTCCCTAGCAGCATTCCCTAGCAGAATTCCCTAACAGAATTCCCTAGCAGAATTCCCTAACAGAATTCCCTAGCAGAATTCCCTAGCAGCATTCCCTAGCAGCATTCCCTAACAGAATTCCCTAGCAGAATTCCCTAACAGAATTCCCTAGCAGAATTCCCTAACAGAATTCCCTAGCAGCATTCCCTAACACCATTCCCTAACACCATTCCCTAACAGAATTCCCTAGCAGCATTCCCTAGCAGAATCCCTCTCTCCAGAGGAAAGGCAGGAATGCTGGCGCAGGCTTTGCTCGGGCTCTGTTCATCAGAGGCGTTTGCTGCTGCCTGGGGCAGCTCTGCGGGATTGTCCGGCACAGCCCAGCCCTCGAGGCATTCCCCAAATGGGAATTTGGATTCCCCAAACGGAGCAGGATTCAGAATTCCAGCCTCCAGCGGGGTTTGGGGAATGTCCCCCTGCTCCAGCGGGGCTTCAGCTGCTCCGTGCGTTGGGGCTGAGCAGAGGAGCTGCCCAGGCACCCAGGCAGGGCTGCAGGTGGGGTCACCCCACAGTGAGCCCCAGGTGGCTGCTCTGGGGACATGAGGAGATGTGGAGGGGCAGCCAGGGCTCCCCAGGACAGGGGAGGATCCCCCTTCCCTCTCCAGCCTCTTCCTCCAGACCTTTCCTGCTCAGCTTGAGGAGCGTGCCTGAGAGCTGTGTGGCAAATTGAACTTCTCAAAGTGGTAAATATTTGCTAAACCAGACAATTCTGGTTTTCCTTTAAGGATGTGGTTTGCAGAGCAGCCCCACAGCCTTCTTGTCCCCGCCCCAAAAACCACCTCTGCAATGTCAAAAATTGCAGCTGACGTCTGTTAATCATGGTTTGGATGAGATGGAGCCTAATAAATAACCACAAATGAGCCTTTTCCTTGCCCAGGAGTTGTCTCCACTCCCTGGGCTCCTCCGAATGCGATGACATTTTATTTTTATTTCCAGGTAGCTCCAGTGGCAAGTGATTTCTCAGCCCTTTCTCCTCCCCACGCCACCAACCCAGCCACCACAGAGCCTGTGCCTCTTATCACACATAACCAAATATGGCAGCTTTAACCAGGGCTGTCATTTTTCTCAATTTCACTGCTTGTGATACAATCAAGGCTGGATTTCTGACATGGGAGCTCTGACACGCTTCCTCACTCGCAGGCTGCTGAGAGAAAAAGGCTTGGGTGGGTTTATTTAGGTGCCCATTCTGCCCAGCCAGGGGGATGTGGGGATGGCAGGAGGAGGATGAGGAGCCCTGAGCAGTCTCTGGGTTTGGCCAGGGGCTGGAATCAAGTGTCCAGGGTAGTTTCTGCACGGAGGGATAAATCAGGATTGTTTGTGCCTTATGTGTCTTTGCTCACATCCTGCCTCTGTGGCAGGGAGTGAGGGATTAGAGATGATTCTGGCTCCTCAGCCCTGAAAGTCCTTGCCTTTAAAATGAGGAAATGGAAGCTGGGAGAGTGCACAGCAAAAGCTGAGTTTAGGCCAAGTCAGCTGAGGCTTAAAGTGTTTTGACTTGATTGCTGCAGGGGACATGGAATGAATGGGAAGAGTGGATGGAAAAGCTCCTTCATTCCAGCCTGAGGAGTTTGAGAGGGGCTGAGAGGAGCTGAGCCCCTCCTGGCAGCTCTGCCAGCAAAAACCCCTCCCCACCTGGGAGCAGCTGCTGGCCCCAAGACCATGGAGTGCTTTTGCTGGTTAGGAGCCATGTGGTGACTCCAAATCAGGCTCAGGATTCTCAGAGCAGCCTGGGCAGGGCCTTTGCTGGCTCCAGAGGAAAAGGAGGGATCTGGATCCACCCCTGGATCTGCCGTGGTGCTCCTGGGATGTGCCCTGGTTCGGTGCCCCTTTCTGCCTCTCCAGCTGAGTTTTCTTGCTGTCCCCCTGACTTCCAGAGGCAGAAGTGAGTTCTCTGCCCTCCTTTTTTAGGGAGAACACTTGTGAGAAATGACATGGATGGGGCTGACTGGGATCCTACCAGACTCTGCGTGTGCAGGGCAGGGAGTGCTGAAAACAACAAATCCAGGGCTGTCCTCTCCTTCCCAAATGTCCCCCTTGTCCAAGCTCTTCAGTTACCAATATCTTCCCAGAAAACTGCTGCTTGATGGCTGAAAAAATGAAGATTTCCAAGAACAACTTAGAAGAAAGGTAAATTAATCTCTCCCGCTTCCATCCGAGGATTTGCAGGAGGCCTTCATCAATTATTGGACATTTTGAACATATCTATTCCAGGAAAAATAGCTCTTCCAATTAACAGAGCTCTATTGGGACTGCCTAAAAATATCTGACAGACTCCAGATATTGTCATTCCCATCTTCAAAACAGACAGATAAGAGAGAGTTTGTGCCCTCCGTGGGAACAGAATATCTTTATTCTTACCCACAACTGTGAATGAAAAGAATATGTCCCAGCAGCCTGGAAATGACTGGAGCTGAAAAGAACCAGAACTACTACAACTGTAAAGTCACAGGAGAGATTCATTGCCAAGCTGGAGACTTCAAGCTTCCAACGCAATTTCCTTAATGAGAGTAATTTATTGACAAACTGCCCCAGAAATATAAAGAAGACATCAAGGCCTTAATTGCAGCAAGGAACTTTGTCACAGGAGCATCTCGCAGGGGAAGGCTCAGCCAAGGCTCTGCCAGGCCCTGTGAGTTCCCTGCCAGCTCTGGGATGCCAGGGAGGATCATTCCCTGCCCTGCCTGGAATGCTGAGCTCCAGGAGCTCCAGCTTGCTCAGCAGCCTGTGCCCTTCACACCTTGCTGCTTCCTTCATCCTTGAGCGTGCAAACACCTGGAGGAGCAAAGAGTCACTGAGCCAGTTTAGCTCCTGAGGAAGAAGAGAACCAGGGTTTGAGGGGCATCCAGGGGAGCCATGAGGGGCAGTTTTGGCAGTGCCAGCCTTTGGTGTGGATGCTCTGGATGGGGTCAGTGGGAAGGGCAGAGGGAACCCCCCGTGGCACCTGCAGGGCTGGGAGGTGCCCTGGCCTCCCTGGATTAGGGAGAGGGGCTCCAGCACGGTGAGCAAAGGGTTCCCCTGGAAATGGGGGTCCCTGGGGATGCTGGGGGTGCAGCTTCCTGCAGCTTCTGTGGCTCTGAAAGCCCCTGGCTTGGAAAACCAGAGCACAGCAGCAAGTGAGCAAAGAGTTGGGAAAGGACACAGAGAACGTGGTGCCTTCCACTGTTTGTACCTCAGCTGTTCAGAGGAGATCACCTGCAGCAGAAGAGAGAGACTGCCTCAGAGACTATGGAATTAAACCCGGGAGAACCTGAACTTTTCCTTGGGAATTGACTTAAAATTAATCTGACAATAGATGCTGAACCCCACTAGTCCTTAACCCATCCATTTGCTAAAAGCCTTAACAAACCAGATTATCTAAAAATGTTCATCCCAGCATGGTTTGGCTTGGAAGGGACCACAAAGACCCTTTAGTTCCAACTGCCCTACCACGGACAGGGACAGTGCAGATCCCCAGATCTTATCCTGAAGGATACAGGGACAGGTTGTTGTGGTGTGCTGTGCTTTTCCTTCATGCAGGGATTGCTGGGGAAGGTTCCTGACACATTCCAGGTTCCCAGATGGTGACTGGAGCTGAGGATTTCACAGGCTCCTGGATATTTTTAGCAGAGGAAGATTTTTGTGCAACAACTGTTGCCTTTTCTAGCAACAACTCAAGTCTCCAGGAGAACTGCTGAGACCTTGTGAAATTCAGGTTTTGCATAACATTCAGTAGTAAAGCAGCAAGGTTTGGATGGAAATGGAATTCAAAACGCTGGTGTAAGTCTGGGGAAGGAAAAAAAAAAAAAGCCTTTGCAAAGCTCTGACTCGTGGGAAGTTTCCCAGTTACAGGTGCTTGGGGAAGCTGTGGAGCTGTTTTAGGGATGCCAGGACTGAATTTCTGATTTGGGACAGAAAATACAGGGTTCTGTGAGCTGTGGGACCTTGTCCCTTCTCCCTGGGGCACCTTGGATGTGCTTGAGCTGCTCTTTCCTTTCAGAGGAGCTGCATGCGCAGAGCTGTGGTGACAGGAGAAATCCACTTAAAATGGGAGGTGTTTGGCTTGTGAGAAACTTCTCCAAAAAATTAATCTCCCCCTTTACACAAATTTTGTGACGTTTGACAATTTTCTGGTGGTGCTTTTAAACTTGTGAAAGTTTAAAATGCTCTAGGAGAAGATCAACCTGCTTTTTCTAGCAGTGAAGCTTGATTTTTTTCAAGGACAGGTGGTTTGCTGAGGAAAAAAACAGGAAATTCTGACGTATCCTAGAGATAAAAATATCCTGTTCTTTAAGATAAAAGTAATAATTTTATTGGGGTTTTTGTAAATGAAAGAAACATTCCAAGGCCAGAGCGAGGGAAGTTTTGAAAACATCTCTTTTTTTTTTCCCTTTTGCTTCACAAATATACTTCCCACCCTGTGAGCTCAGGCGAAGCCCAGTTAAATGTGGGGTGGACAAGGATGAGGGGACCCCTCTCAGGGGTGAGGGTGCAGCAAACCCTGCCAGGGAGGGGGCAGCACGCTGTGATTGCCTCATTTTTCTCTCAATTCACCTCTTTCTTTGCCTGGAGGAACAAAAATGGGGAGAAAAACAGATTTAGGGGATGAATCCAGCAGGGGGATGCTGCAGGACTCGAATTTGCTGGGTTGCTGTCACTTGTTTGCCCTGCAAGGCTGATCCAAAGGTTTATCCCCCTTCTCCTATTTATTTCCTTTCTCCCATTTATTCCCTTTCTCCCATTTACCCCCCTTTCTCCCATTTATTCCCCTTCTCCTTTTTATTCCTCTTCCCCTATTTATTTCCCTTTTCCCATTTATCCTCTTTGCCTGATTTATCCCCTTTCTCCCATTTATCCCCCTACTCCTTTTTATTACCCTTTCTCCTTTTTATTCCCCTTTCTCCCATTTATCCCCCTTCTCCTTTTTATTCCCTCTTCTCCTTTTAATTTCCCTCTCCCATTTATCCCCCTTCTACAGGTTATCCTTTTTCTCCCATTTATCCCCTTTGCCTCATTTCTCCCACTTCTCCCATTTTTCCCATTTTTCCCAATTCTCCCATTTCTCTCCCTTCTTCCATTTATTCCCCTTCTCCCATTTCTCCCTCTTCTCCCATTTATTCCCCTTCTCCTATTTATTCCCTTTGCCCCATTTCTCCCATTTATTCACCTTCTCCCATTTTTCCCCCTTCTCCCATTTCTCCCCCTTCTCCCGTTTATTCCCCTTCTCCCATTTATCCCCTTTGCCTTAGTTCTCCCACTTCTCCCATTTATTCCTCTTCTCTCATTTATTCTCCTTCTCCCATTTATCCTCTTTGCCCCATTTCTCTCCCTTCTCCCATTTCCCCATTTCCCCATTTCCCTGCTGCTGTGCCTCCAGGGCAGCTGCCCTCCCTCGTGTCCCTCCAGAACTATTTTCACCTCTCCGAACCCAAGCAGCTCCAACTCCTCCTTTGCTTTTCCCTCCCCAGGGCCGCAGACCCGGCTACTTCTCCTTCCTGGATCCCTTTTCTCCCGGAGTCTGGCTCTTCATGCTGCTCGCCTACCTGGCTGTCAGCTGTGTCCTCTTCCTGGTGGCTCGGTAATGTCGCCTTTCCCTTCCTCGCGGTGCCACCTAGTGTCACTGTCAGAGCAGGGGGACACGGGGACATCCTCTGCGCCTCACGTCACCGGCATGGGCTGGCAAGAAGCGTCCCAGCCCTCTGCCAGCTAGACCTGAGCTTTGTCCCCGTGTCCCGGCGCTGGAATGGCCATCGTGTCCGGCTTCAGGGTGTGTTTGGCCACAGTGCTGCCCAGAGAAGGATTTGGTGCTGTTGAAATTCTCCCCGCAGGTGTTTTTTTTACCCCTTGTCCCGAGCAGGGAGGGTGGAGGCTCTTGGGAATCTGCAAATCCGTTCTGGGGTGGCAACACCAATTCCAGGAGTGCTGTCTGGCTCCCCTGGCCCTGTGCACCCCAGTTTGTGGAGGAAAGGGAAGTTCATGACTCTCTCTGAGCAGCTGATGTGCAGAGCCTTGCTTGGCAGCCCTCAGCCCCATTCCCCTATGACTAATTTAAATCAGTCTTAAAACACCTCGCTGAGCTCCACTCTGCCAGCCCCATCGAGGCGCAGGGTCTGGGCTCCAGTGCTGCTCTCCCTGCCCTCCCGAAGCCCTGAGGAGGGGCTGGCAGAGTGCAGCTGTGTCCTGGCAGAGACTGCTCAGGCCTCGATGGCTCTTTTGGGACCCCCTCAATGCCCAATTCTCATCTCACAAATTGGGACTGCGCTGTCACTCGCTCCCTCAGCGTGGCTGGAGTTGTCATCCTGACAGGGCTCTAATGGGTTCTTGGGATGCTGTTACAGCCTCAGAAATGCAGCTCTGGAGAAACCATTGAATTATGCAGAGCTGGTGCCTCTTTAGCCCCTTCTTCATGTTTTAAATATGATCCTCCAAAAAGGTGCCTTTACCCAGCTCCCTGCTGGAGAGGGAGCTTTGGCTGCTGCTCCCTGCCTTGCCCAGCAGGAAGGAGCTTTTGACCCTGTGAGTTGCAGACTCTCCCACAGCACTGGGGTTTGCTGCCAGTGCTTGATCCACCATGGAAACTCTGCAGGAAATAACCTCCTCCTGCTCCCTGGCACCACAGTGAGAGGGGAGATGCAGGGATGAGAATAACCTCCTCATTTTGGTTAAATACGATGTGAGCTGGCACAGCCCTGCAGCTGCTTTGGCAATAGCCCCAAAATGACCCTCCCAAGCCCCAGCTTTCTTAGCTAGAGCAATGTGATGAAGTGCAGCACGTGAATTAGCAGACTTTTGTAGCAAGCAGGGAACTGGGGACTGGAAACAGCAAGAGAGAGAGAGGTGCAGTCACAGCAGTGACAGGCTGTCAGGTATTTCCCATTCCCACCTCTGTCCTGCCCCTGAAGGATGAGATGCTTTGCAATACCAGCATTCAGCTTCCAACTCCACCTCAGACCTCCTCAGAGCAACCCTTTGCACCATCACAGTTTTTCTTGGTGGTTTAATGCAGCCAGGGCTCACACTCTTGGCTTTTGAGCTTCCCATCAGTGCTCGTGCTCCTGCAGGCAGCACAGCCAAAGATGTTTGAGTCCCACTTCCCATCAAGTCCAGGCACATCCTGCTGAGGTGTGAATCTGCACACGGGGCTGCAGGATGCATGCAGAGCAGCCCAGAGCGCAGCCTCTCAGAGTTCTTTGCAAATCTTTACAAGAAAGCCTCTGGCTCCTGAATCTTAGAGCAAACGTTTCACTCAGCTCTGAGCCCTGGGCATCAGCTGACAGCAAAGCATTTCCTCCTCAGAAAACTCTGCCTCCAGGAGAGCTGGAGCTTCACAGCTTTTCTCTCTTTGTTTTTTTTTCAAGTGTCCCATTTCCCAGCTCATTCCCTGAGCTCCCCTTTCTTGTCCTTTCAGGCTGACTCCATATGAATGGTACAGCCCCCACCCCTGCTCCCAAGGTCGATGCAACCTCCTGGTGAACCAGTACTCACTGGGGAACTCGCTGTGGTTCCCAGTGGGGGGGTTCATGCAGCAGGGCTCCACCATTGCCCCCCAGGCTCTGTCCACGCGCTGCGTCAGCGGAGTCTGGTAAGGAGGGCAGCCCTCCCTTTCAGGAGGGTTTCTCTGGGCACAAGTGGATGTGGAGGTGGAATTTCTTCATGGAAAGGGCTGTGGGACGTTGGGAGGGGCTGCCCAGGGTGGAGGTGTTCAAGGATGACTCGATGTGGCCCTCGCTTGTCTGGGTGACAAGGTGGGGGTTGATGGCTTTGGAGGGATTTTGCAGCTTTAGTGACTCTGGGATTCTGAGGCAAAGAGTGGGGATGGAGAGCAGATTTCCTGAGGGAAACCACATCTTCTCTTCCCTCTCCCTAGGTGGGCATTCACCTTGATCATCATCTCCTCCTACACGGCCAACCTGGCCGCGTTCCTGACCGTGCAGCGCATGGACGTCCCCATCGAGTCCGTGGATGACCTTGCTGACCAGACAACCATCGAGTATGGCACCATCCATGGAGGCTCCAGCATGACCTTCTTCCAAGTAAAGCCCATTTCTTGGCTGCCTGGGGGCCAGGGGATGCACAGGACCCCTCAATCAGACTGGGGTGTCACCTCAGCCCGCTGTGCCTGTGTCACTCCAGTTTGCTGGCACAGTGGGGACCTCTGGAGAGATCCCTGCACAGGGTGGGGATGATGGGATGAATGGTGGGAGAGGACACAGAAGGGAATTTGACAAGGAAGTCAAATTTTCCTGGGTCTCCAGATGGTTTTAGCTTTTATTTGAGAGTCTTTCAGGTGGGATGAGCAAAGAAACATTTGCACAGCCCAGAGAGGCTCGCAGAAGTCAAAGTGCTGGAGCCTGTGTGAGGTCAGTGGCACTGAAATAAGTGAAGTATATGCAAAGTTATGTGGGCCATTTAGCCCAATTTAATTTTTATCTTCCCTGCTCTGCTGAGAAGGGAAATAAATGAGTGAATCTTTTCTGCAGCGCTCTGAAGGCACAAAGAACCACTTGAGGATTATTTATTTATTACTTGTTGAAATTCCAAAAGGAGAGGAAGCTTGCTCTCACTCTTTCCCCCACCAACTCTGAGTCTGAACTGAATGTGGAAGGCTGGGAAATCTCTGGGGTCAGCCTGAGCTTTTCAGCCTAACTTGATGCTCTTCAGGGGTATGGAAAAAAGCTACTTTTAAGCCAAACTTGACATCTGAAATGAGCTGAGCAGAGCCTGAGTGAGTGAGGTGGTTGTATATGAGGGGCTCACTTGAGGAAAGCTTTCAAGTTTAAACCCCTGAATGCATCTCTGCACTGCCTGGCAGTGAGAAAATCAGAGAGGCAATTAGGAAGAGAGGGTTTTGTCCCATTTGTGGTGCTTTAAGCTGTGTTGGGATCCATTTGCCTCTGGTGTAAGGATGGGGAGGTTAAAGTAGTGATGATTAACTGCCTCCATCTCCCCTCCCTTCCTGGGTGCATGAAGGAATGTTTGTCCCATCCTGGGGCACCTTGTCCTGGCAGTGCTTCTCCCCTGACACTGACACACAGTTTAAGGTTTAAAAATGCAGCAAATTGGGACCAAACCCCCCCTGCTCATCTGTCTCCTGCCCAAGTGGCTGCAGCCAGAGGACAGAGCTGGACAGATGAGGACAGGAACTGGGTCAGCAGCAGATTCCCTGAGGCTCTCCAGCTCTTGCCAGCCACAGAAAACGAGCCCTTGACAGTGTGAAAATCCTCGTGTAGAGCAGGGTGTGTTAATGTTCAGTCTCTGTGCAGGTTTCACTCTCTGCTCAGCACAGGCAAGAGGCATTAATCATTCTCAGCTTTCTTTCCTTGGACCAAGGTGGTTCAGCCACCAGCAAACTCGGAGGATTTGGGACTGGCTGAGCTTTGGTGTATTGTAATCAATGACAAAAAGCTCCAGTTCTTTTTAGTAAGTAATTTAACTTGCCTCACCGTGGGGGAAGTGAACCAAATCTAGATTATTTTTTGAATAAAATTTGTGAGTAACAATCTCTAGAGAGCCTTTGTGCTGCCCCCACCTCCAGGGTGCTGGAGTCTGGCTCTGGCACTGAAGAACTGTTGGGACAATGTTTGAGGGATGGTCAGTACAGTGTGAGTTCTACAGGGAGCACCCAGAAGTTTCAATCAACCAAGCAGGAGCTATTTCTTCCAGTTTTTTTTGATAAGTGGTTACTGAAATTATGATTTCTTTTTCTAAAATTGAATTTACACACAGAGTTTTGCCAGACCTTGTTGGAACTGGGGCATTTCATGCCCAGCTTTTCCAGAAAAATCTCCCAACATATTCTGGCCTCTTTGAGATAAACAAAGATGAGGCATCAAAATCCTTCCTTAATCTGAAACCTGATTTGATTCCTCTCTCCATTCGCCCTTTCTGCAGCACCACCCGAATTGGGGGAGAGGTTTTGATGCCTGGAAGAGCTGGAGCAGAGGCTGATGGAGTTAGGGGAATAAAGGAGATTTATTGAGAGCTCACCCCCAGACAGCACCAGGGTTACAAATCAGGCTCTGTCTGGATGGCTCCAAAGATGGAGGCAAAAGGGAGGTGCCAGTCCCAAGATCCCACTCTTTTTATAGGTTTGGGTCCATTTGCACACAGGAGCTCCATTTGCCCACTCTCCTCCTTCCACGTTGTTTTACTTTGAGCCTGAAGTTTGGAAAAGGTGTCCTTGAGTCCCAACTGGAGCAGGATTGTTGTGTCTGGATCACCCTGTGAAAGAACCTCAGTAACCCTGAACAAAAACCAATACAGAACAGAAAACCCAAAAACCCCAAGGCACCAGTTTAACTTCCAGGCTTTAATTCACCCCAAACCTCCTCCCTGAGCTGTTGCTGCCTCTCTCCTCCCCGCAGAACTCCCGCTACCAGACCTACCAGCGGATGTGGAACTACATGTACTCCAAGCAGCCCAGCGTCTTCGTGAAGAGCACGGAGGAAGGGATCGCGCGCGTGCTGAACTCCAACTACGCCTTCCTGCTGGAGTCCACCATGAACGAGTATTATCGGCAGCGCAATTGCAACCTCACGCAGGTCGGGGGCCTTCTGGACACCAAGGGCTACGGGATTGGCATGCCCGTCGGTAGGCAGTGAAGAACAATTCTGGTCCTTCTCAGCTGTCGGCAGAGGAGCGTTCCAAAGGCTGCGCCGGCTCGAAAAGCCAACGTTGCATCTCACAGCTCTGCCCAACGTCCATGTGGCAGATGTCTTACCTGTTGGCCCTGCTCAGAGCCAGATGTGGGAGCCTGCTCTGGTCCAGAGCCAGATGTGAAACCCTGCTCACTCCAAAGCCAGATGTGAAACCCTGCTCTGGTCCAGAGCCAGATGTGAAACCCTGCTCTGGTCCAGAGCCAGATGTGGGGCCCTGCTCTGTTCCAGACCCAGATGTGGCACCCTGCTCTGTTCCAGAGCCAGATGTGGGAGCCTGCTCTGGTCCAGAGCCAGATGTGAAACCCTGCTCTGATCCAGAGCCAGATGTGGCACCCTGCTCTGGTCCAGAGCCAGATGTGGCACCCTGCTCTGGTCCAGAGCCAGATGTGAAACCCTGCTCTGGTCCAGAGCCAGATGTGGGACCCTGCTCTGATCCAGAGCCAGATGTGGGACCCTGCTCTGTTCCAGAGCCAGATGTGGGAGCCTGCTCTGGCAGAGCCAGATGTGAAACCCTGCTCTGGTCCAGAGCCAGATGTGGGAGCCTGCTCTGTTCCAGAGCCAGATGTGGGAGCCTGCTCTGGTCCAGAGCCAGATGTGGCACCCTGCTCTGATCCAGAGCCAAATGTGAAACCCTGCTCTGATCCAGAGCCAGATGTGAGACCCTGCTCTGGTCCAGAGCCAGATGTGGCACCCTGCTCTGATCCAGAGCCAGATGTGGCACCCTGCTCTGATCCAGAGCCAGATGTGAAACCCTGCTCTGTTCCAGACCCAGATGTGGCACCCTGCTCTGATCCAGAGCCAGATGTGGCACCCTGCTCTGATCCAGAGCCAGATGTGGGACTCTGCTCTGGTCCAGAGCCGTGTGAGACGCGACCGCGGCTCTTTCAATAATTCATGTGAAAGGTGTCTCAAAATTGCTGCTTGTTTTCTGCATACCTTCTCTTTGCTGTTTTCTTCCCCAACCAGTGTTTGTGCATCGTTTTGTGCTCCTTGTTTTAATCCCAGAAGTGATGTCAAAGTAATGCTGTGGCAACTCTGGTAGTTTTTAGCAGGAATGTCTTTACAGCTGGTGGTTCTTGAAACTGCAGGCCAGAGAGTTGGGCAATTCAGGGACTATCTCAGCTCATCATCAGGTTTATCAAATGCAGGGGTTTTGTCTTTCAAATGTATGAGCTCACAAGAGAACACCACCACTAAATAAGGGTTTAGTCGTTGTTATTCCAAACCATCTGCTGATCTTTTGGACAGCCTGGAAACCTTGTCCTGACCTTTAAGCCCTGGCATTTAGCAACACAAAGTTGAGGAGGATTACATAAGGCCCTGTCACACAAACAGCCTCTCTAGTTTAGGGAACATGGGTAAGCTTGTAAAGGCACAGCAACCTGATCAAAGTGAGTACAAATCCCTACCTTCAGGGCTAAATTTGTTCTGACATTGTCTTGTTAAACAGTGAAACCGTAGCAGATAAGAGGAGCAGAAAGCTGCTGGCTGGGACAATAGTGCAGAGTTACTGGGAGAAGCACAGTCTTTTCCCATGGCCCTTCCTCGGGATCTCTGGTGCCACTGGATCACCCTGTGAACCCAACAAGGATTTCTTGTACCCAACAAGGATCTCTGGTGGCAGACACTGGGACTGCAGCAGAGCTCCATGCCCATGACTGAGCTCCTCCAACATGGACATTTTGGCTTCCATGATCCCTGGGCTCCTTCCCACTCGGGATTTCTATTCCGTGACCAGTTTGAGGAAAGGAGCATTAGAACAAGGTTGAATTGGAGGTGGAATGACAGGAGAGGGACCTCCATGGTCTGCAGGAGCAGGATACTGAGCTGCTCACTCAAAAGCCAAAGCTGCCCTTTGTCATGGACCTGCTCCAGTGGCCTGTGTGGCTCCTGGAGGCCAGGTGAAGTCACCTTCTGCCAGTGACACTAACCAGGTGACATTCCCAGTGGGGTGGCCACAGCTTTCCATGGACTGACAGCCCCTCCAGGCCACCCAGAGGGGAGCTGGGCACGCTGGGGTGGGGCGAGGATGATGATGGGGAGGAAGGTGGGGCCCTACCACGTCCCTCTCGGCCTTGCAGGCTCCGTGTTCCGCGACGAGTTCGACCTGGCCATCCTCCAGCTGCAGGAGAACAACCGCCTGGAAATCCTCAAGCGCAAGTGGTGGGAAGGAGGGAAGTGCCCCAAAGAGGAGGACCACAGAGCCAAAGGTGAGCCCTGCACTCCCAAGGGAGCAGGCACAGAAACATCCTGGCCAGAGGTGCAAGGCTGGATGCCCAGCTGCATGTCTGCCAGGTTTGCTTGCCTGGGAATCGCTTTTTCCCCCTTCTCCTGACCTGAGATTCCTTCCTTCCTTCTTTTCTTCACGATTCAAGGAGAAAGCCAAACAGCTCCGCTGTGCCTCACGCTGTGTGTTTTTGCCTGGGGCAGAGATAGCAGGAACAACCAAATGACAAATATTGGAGGCATATGGAGGGTAAATTAGCTTCTAATGAATGTCTGGGAAAATGGATGGCTGAAGGGATCAGACCAAAATCCTGGGTTCCTTGAAGGGAGATGGATCTCCACCACAGGCCCGCTGGTTAATGGCTCCAAGTGAAAGCACCTTTTAAACAGCCAGGGGAAGGGACACAAGGACTTTATTAGTGCATTTGTAAACTGAGGAGCAAATTCTTTTGGGTAATGCTATGCAAATTGCCATAAAAGCCACCACATTAGGCTGATGTCCCAGTGTGAAAGCAGTTGCCAGCTTAACATAGTTGCTGCATTTTTTAGTTTTGGCAGCCTCCCTTTCCTCAGCAAGTGTTTTCTGTGAGGCCAGCAGGCTCCCCAGTTAAAAGCACAGCATTGTGACCTCTGTGAGAGCAGAGAAAAGAGCCAGGCCAGGTCTGAGGAAGCTCTTTTGGGGTTTTGACCTTGCAGCAGGTGTAGGTGTGTGTGTCTGTGCAGCTCCTGCTGGGACCCCACAGGGCTGGGAGGTGATGCTCACCTTTGGGCAGTGCTGCTCTACAGACAACCCCAGTTATGTATTTCCAGGCTGAAGGTGTAAGACATCAGGTTGTTGCTATTAAACAAGTTACTTTTGAAGGTGGAAGGGTTTTTTTCTCTCTGGACTGTGCCAAAAGCAACTCTAAGGTGGAATCTAGGCTGGGGGCTGTTTTGAGATGGCTTTGGAAGGGGGAAGCTGGGCTGTTTCTGGCACTACCCAGAGCAATCTGTGACCCTGGGCAGGTTTTTCTGCTGGTTTGTTCCCTGTGCCATGGCTCACTTCCTCAGTTTGGGAGATGAGGAAGGCTGTAGCTGCATGGAGAAAGGAAATAATCCCTCAGTGAGCTTTGGTGTTTGAGGTGGCACCCAGACAGAATGACAGGAGGATGCAGAGAGAGGTACAAGCCCTAAATTCACACTTGTGAGCTGCTGGGGGGAGTGGATGGCCTCTACTTTTGGGTCTGAATTGTGATTCCGGGCTGTTTTTCCTGCCGTGCCATTGCTGTGGAAACACTTCTGCAAAAGTCTCTGATTTACAGACTCCCTGCATTGTTCTGGGGGTGGTGCCAAAAGAATGACTTAGGAGGAGGCAGAAATGTGACCTGCTACGTTTTAGAACAAAACAGGTCAGCGGTTTACAAGGATTTTGGTGAGGTTTAATGTCTAAAAGCCACGCCGAGATCAAGTCAATAAATCATCGATTCTTACACTCTGATTTAATGCTGCAGGAGGGAGAGGAAGATTTTTATAGATGTTCTTGTTGAGTAATGGCCTTGCATAGCCAACCCAGGGCAGAGCAGATGTTTTTAAGTAATCAATCCAATCAGGAACCCAAACCAAACACAGGAGAGAGGAACCATATCCCAGGGCAGCAAACGTTGAGGTCAGCTCATCTCACAGGCAGATGGAGACACAGTTTTGGGGACCAGGGCTGTGGTGTGAAGTGATGGTCTCAGCACATGGAAAGCTCAGGTTTTTAAGGGATGGATTTTCATTCAGCTGGTGAACTTTCTGGGATGCAGGCTGGGTAGGCATGGTGCTCATCCCATAGGAATGGGATGGTGGGAGAGCTGTCCGTGGAAGGGGCTGTTTCCTCCTCATGGGCCAGGGGTGCTGGGCAGAGACACCCAACCCACACTCAGGTACCCCTGGCTGGCAGGGACCCCATTTTGTCCCCCTGTAGTGTGACACAGCATCCTGCTCTTGTTCAGAGCCTCTCCTTTCCCACTGCAGTCCAAGCAGCCGGAACCATTTTCCTGCAGCACTTTGTGATTCAATCAAAGGAGCTTTTCCTGGTGCCAGCTTCCTTTAAAGCCCTTCCTTGTCTCCTTTATCTCTGCTCCTTTAACAGCCTTGCTCCTCTTCCTTTTCAAGTTCAAAGCCACTGGAGCTTGGTGAATAATTTGCAGGGATTAATGTGCCCCACTGATCCTGTGTTTTTCCCTTCCTACTTTCATTTTGTCCACAAATTTCTTTGTGCTTTCTTCCAACGTTATGGATGTTTATCTGCAAAATCATCATTTCTGAGAAGGAATCCTTGATCCTGCACTTATTGCAAGTCACTCACTTGGGCCATCTGAGTCATGCAGGGAGCTATTAATAGGACACTGCTGGCTCGGTGGTTTTGTCCCTGGCTGGGCATCTACAATGCCAACAAAACAGCAAAACCTGGTTCTGTGCAGTGATACTCGAGATTTATGGTGTGTCTGCCTTTCCAAAGTGTCTCTCCTGTTTTATTTTAGGCTTGGGAATGGAGAACATTGGTGGAATCTTCGTGGTGCTCATCTGTGGCTTAATCGTAGCAATTTTTATGGCAATGCTGGAATTTTTGTGGAGCCTTCGACACTCTGAACAGTCGGAGGTAGGACCTGGGCGTGTCCTGAGGGGACAGGGTGTGTTTGTTTCTGTCTGTGGGGTGTCCTAGAGCAAGTGATGCACCCAGGCTGAGGAGCAATCCCAGCCAGGACACCTCAAACACAGGAACAGGCTTGGTCCTTTGGGTCTAAAATCCATGAGCTTCTTGTGCTCTCCTACTCAGAGCGAGTCTGTAGAGATGCTCCAAGGGTTTTCAAAGGGATTAAAGTTGTGTACAACATCCAGGTACCTTCCAGGAGATGGGATTTCTGCCTGCAGCAGGTTTGGATCTTGTACAGATCTGGGGATGAAGAATAAAGGGGGGTCTCTGATGAGAGGCAGAGCTGGGTTAAATCAGGTGTAGATGTCTGAGCACTGATGTTGAAAACCAGCAGCACCGAGTCCACAAAACTTGGTGTCAGAATCATATCATGGAATCTTAAAATGGGCTGGGCTAGAGGTGACCTTAAAGCTCACCCAGTTCCATGGTCAGGGACACTCCCCCGAGGTGACACCAGCTCGCTCCAAGCCCTCATCACTCCAGCACCCAGAGCCCCCGAGGGTCTCAGAGCTTGCTCGGGTGAGCAGGCCGGCTCCATTCTCCCCGGCAGGTGTCGGTGTGCCAAGAGATGGTGACGGAGCTGCGCAACATCATCCTGTGCAAGGACAGTTTCCAGCCCCGCCGGCGGCGAGGGGCGGTGGTACGGACTCGCCCCGCTGTGCCCGAGGAGCGCCGAGCCCGCAGCACAACCACGCTCAGCAATGGCAAGCTGTGCAGCGGGGGCGAGCCAGACCCCCTGGCACAAAGACTGGCACAGGAGGCCGCTCTGGTGGCCCGGGGCTGCACCCACATCCGCGTGTGCCCCGAGTGCCGCCGCTTCCAGGGGCTGCGGGCGCGCCCGGCCGCGGGGTCACCGGCGCGCAGCGAGGAGAGCCTGGACTGGGACAAGGGCACCAACAGCAGCGGGCCTGAGTAACGCCGGGCCCCGGGGCATCGGGGTGGGACGAGAGGGTCCTGTTCCATTTTACAGAACACGGACTTGTACAATGTCAACTCGTTTTTAAATCGATAGCAGTTACCCGGCTTCTCCAGAGCGAGGTGGACCTTGGGGTGCAGGCGAAGGAGCGGTTTCGGTGTCCACTGCAGCAGCAGCGAGGTCCTGAGGCTGGTGGCTGTCCAGAGGTTGTCTCTGGGAAGGTGGGATGTGCTGGCTGCCTGGTGTGGCAGAGATTGCCCACCCAGGGGCAGGAGGGGTTCTTGGAACTTCTCCCCTTCCAAGGTCAGGAGAAAGGACATTGGCGCTGCCTCTCTATCACTTACTGGGAGATGTTCTCCAAGGGCAGGGGGTGGGATTTTTATTTGCTGTGGGAAGGGAGGAGTTATTATTTGGTTGGTTTTTTTTTTGTTTGTTTGGTTTGGGTTTTTTTTGGTTTGGTTTGGGTTCTTTTTTGTTTAATTTGGGAATGTCAGGACGCAGTCTCCAGGGTACCAGGTGCTGAACTCTTCTTCCTTTTCAGAGGGTGGCAGGTGGGTTGAAGGGGGAAGGGGAGGATGGGATGGGGCACCCTCCCTGTGAGAAGCAGCATTTGCTGGAAGTCCATCTGAGGAGTTGTTAAAATGACATATATAGAGAAATATATCTATACATAGATATATATATATATATATAAAAATAAATGCCAAAAAACAGCCAACGAACACAATGAACTCAAAGAGGCCTTGAAACGCCTGGAATTTCAGGGGTTCTGTGTCTTTTGTTCCCTTCTGGGGTTATCTTTTGGGGTTTGTTTTTTTTCCTTTTCCTTTGTGTCCTTGGGATGGCGTGGGGGGAGTCCTGGGGGAGGCTGCCCAGCCCCAGCAGCTGAGGGAGGAGGTGTTGGGACCCCCAGAGCGTCCCTGGCCGTGCCCTGCACGCTCCTGAAGTGACTCTGGAGCTCTGCCCCAGGCTCACCAGCCCCCAAATCTGTGACCCCCACGGAGCACCCTCAGCTTCCAGGGTGAATTCCAGCCCACACAGCATTTGAGAAAATCACTAGCCCGGGATCTTGTGTGAGGAAAATAGTGACTTCCCTAGAAACAGCAGCAGCTCACCCTCTGCTTGGTACAGATGTGGGGTTTACACTGGCAAATTTAATTTTCTGATTGAAAAAACAAACTCTATGCAATTTCTGGTCGTAAAAGGAAAGAGATGACAATGGAGAGGGGCAGGGGAGATAAAGCCTTGAGTGAAGGTACATCCTGTTCTTGAATTGTTTTCTTTTCTTTTTGTCTTGAATGTACGGAAATAAATGATGTCCTTGTATAATCACGCTTTTTATTTTTATTTTTATTGTTTTTTGCTCTTTCCTTCCCTGTTCAGAGTCAGGAAAGTTGTGAGACAGTTTGAGACCAATCTGCTCAGGGAGAAACCAAACAACTTGACAGGAAAAAGGTGCTTTGGTTGTTGCAGATCTCTGCTGCCCAAGAGTGTCCACGCCCCTGGTGTTGCTGTTACCTGTAGCTGAAAACAGGAGTTAAAAAGCAAAGGTCAATTAAAAAAAAAAAACAAAAAGCCCAAATACGTGGTGATGAGAGAGGAGAGAGCTCAGAACTGACAGCAGAGTGAGCAGGGGTGCAGCTCCATCCTTCCCATACCTGGTGGTGGGAGCCCAGCTGCCCAGGGCCGAGTCCAGGATGATTCCAGCAGATGTTTCTGGGGGAATGGGGTGGGATCCAAGGTGATGGGCACAGCAGGGCTGCCCTGATGATTCCAGCAGAGGTTTCTGAGGGAATGGGGTGGGATCCAAGGCACAGCAGGGCTGCCCTGATGATTCCAGCAGAGGTTTCTGGGGGAATGGGGTGGGATCCAAGGTGATGGGCACAGCAGGGCTGCCCTGATGATTCCAGCAGAGGTTTCTGAGGGAATGGGGTGGGATCCAAGGCACAGCAGGGTTGTTCTGTTTTTCCTGGCAGGGTGTGAACGAAGCTCTGCCTCCCAGTGCCTGTAAAACAGGCAGCAAAGAGGGGATTTAGAACTTGTTTTTTAGGATGTTGTATGAGATATTCACAGAGGTCCTTCCTGGCTTGCATAAATCCACATAAACTGAGCAGTGAGATAAGGCCAGGCTCCCCCAGTGCCATGGGGTTGGAGAGGCAGATCCTCAGCTGAGCTAAGTCAGTAAAACTCCATCCAGCTCTGCAAGGAGCCAGGCTGGGCTTTCAGAGTCCTGACAGCAGCACTAGAGACATCTGAGAGTGCCTGTGTTGTGCTTAAAGGCCAACATGTTTCCACGAGCCACAGAATATATTCCTCAAAAGGAAGCTGCTTTTTAAAATTTATTTACAGATTAGCAGAAGAAAAGGCTCCATGAATCATTTATCAGACCTGATGTTTTTTTCACTGCTTCCCCGCACTGAATAAAGAGAAATCTTGACAGAGCCAGACATTATTCTGCATCTCCAAAGATTTTGCAGTCATCTGCTCAGACAGAGGATGTCAGTGAAAAAAAAATGATGAGAAACCACCTGGTTTCCGAGTATCTTTGCCTTTTATCTCTCCTGTTAGCTTGCTCCACCCACATGGTATTTTATATCTGGGTCTGTATTTTAAGGAGATTTGTTTCATGTCCCTCTTGCCCTCCTCTCTTTTTAATGTTGTTCTTTTTTTTTTTTTTTTTTAATATTCAGAGGTTTTGCACTCAGAGAAGAAATAAGACCTCAGACAAGGAGGATAAAAGCTGCTGTCATTGAGATGCCTCCTCTAATGTGCCTCTGTCCTGTATTTTGTACTCCCTGGTAAATCCTTCCAGGTCCCACTCTGGAGGGAGCAGGCAGCATTATGCATGTGCTGGGTTTGTGCTCACACACATTTGTGTGCCCAGATGGGTTTACATCTCACAGTTTTGGTTTTTTCCCTTTCCTCTCATCTTTGAAGCCATTGTGGGGGCTCTTTTGCTCAGCCAGCCCCAATGCTAATGCAGTTCAAGATCTGGAGTGGTTTGCCTTGCAAAAGGCATTTTCCCAGTATTGCTGTCTCCTGATAAACCTCGGGTAATTCTAGTAAGATATCTCTGCAAATTCCACTGGGAGCCAAAGATTAGATCAATTAAAATGCAATACTTTGCTTTATCCCCTCTAACCAGTGTGTTTGAGCCTCCTGCTGCCCTCTGTTTCGAGCTCACGTCTCTCCCTGCCCTGACAGCCAATTCTCCAGCCCTGGCTCAGTTGACAGCAGCCTGGCAGCTCCCTAACTGAAAGGCCTGGAATCTCTCCTTGTGGGCTAAAACCCGTGCTTGTGTTGTTTTTTCCAGGCAGTTCCATTTTCACCTAATGATAAAAAGCTGTTTTCTCCCCGGAGGTTGCATGGGTGAAGGTATTAACGAGGCCTGGACTAACCTGGGGGCATTTCCTGAGCTGAGCCCTGTACATGAAATAGAAAAGGGTTATTCTGTGAGCACAAAACCTTAGGAAGAGAGATGCTGAGCTATAAATTATAGAACAGACACTAAGTCCTCAGTGGTCCTGTGTTCGGAATCTTTTTAACCATTCCACAGCCACAGAAATCTTCCCTGCTTCTGCCCTTCTCCTTGATTCCCCAAGTGCTTCACCAGGTAAGTGACCCAAAAGGTGGAGAAAAATCCACAGGGAACAGATTTTTTTTTTTTTTTTGCAGAGACTTGGAGTTCCAGAAGGGGTGTGAATTCCTGGGAACTGACAGGGAACTGGGAACTGCAGCTGTGGGCACAGGGAAACTGGGATAGACACAGGAATGTGGGTACCTGGTTTGGGTGGCGGCTCTGAATGGTAAAAAAGAAGGTAAAAAGAAGAGATCTGTGGGTGAGAACTGTTCAGTGGAGGCTGGTTGGTTCCTAAGGAGGTTTCTAAGCTGATTGCTAAGTTTCTGAAAGAGCAAATAAGCCAACATGGACTCATTTGGGGTGAAGCTGTCACAACTTGGCCGTGAAAAGCCTGGGATAAGTGATCAAAGCCCCTCCAACACTTTAGTTTCATTTAGCTCTGTAGATAATTAGCTGCAGGATGGGTGTTTCTCTCTTCTGCTTCACCTGCTTGTCCAGTGAAGCTGATGGAATTTCTTGCACTGACTTTGGCTGGAGGAGGAAAGCAGCAGGGGCCAGCAGGAGGAGAGTGAAGCAGCAGTCCAGGGCAAGGGGAACAGCCCCAGTGTGGGCAGAAGGAACTGCAAACTGCCACCAGAAATGGTAAAATGTGAGTCTGGGCTCACATGTGACACTTGCAAGTCTGCTGAGGATCTAGGAACGAGGGAACATGACATTTGTCTAGAGTGAGGGGCTGAACACAGCTCAGGGTAGAGCTCAGCCAGCCCAAACTCCAGCAGAACAGAGCATAAAGCACCCACAGTTCCAGAAACCCCATTAGGGTCTGATGGCCACTAACTGATTGAAAAGACAGAGCTGAACTCTTCTGGGCACAAAGTGGCTCTCATGAATTCAGTACAAACAGACTCCCCTGGAACCCGACACCACGCTGGGAAAATCGGTGTCAGGACAATGGGCAGGTTTATGCATCCTTCAGGGAGGGGTTTTTCCCCTCCAAGGGGGGAATCTGCTGTGTTCCAGGTGAGTTATGAGTCTGGCTGGTGGCAGGGCTGCAGCATTTCATCCCAGGGAGGATTCCAGCCAGAGGGTGAGGATCTGCCCTGGCTGGGGGGGACGTGTGGCACTGCACCACCAGCACAAAGGGCCACACAGCAGCAGCTCCCCCAGAGCCCTGCCGGGGCCAGAGCAGCATGGAAATGAAGAGAGCTTAATTAACAAAGGCTTTCTCCTCTGCTGTGTTGAGGTCTGCAGTTATCAGCGAAGCTGGCAGTTCTCAAAGACTGAAATGACAGTAGTTGGCTGTAAAAGAGATAACTGTCAGATTAGCTGGGACATATCTCTGCTGAGGTTTTCTATATCATACCTATCTTGAAGCATCTCCATGTATCAAAGGGACTAGTTGGCCATTTGCCTCTCCAAAGTGCCCTTTCCACCGTGATAAATAAGGCTCTGTTACAGGGGAAAGGACTAACATTTCTTGTGCCTTGACTCAAGCTGGTTTGGAGCAGCTTTTTTTTCAGGCTTTGATCAATATGTAGAGACAAATCCTTGCTGTTGTTTTCAGTGCTTGATGTATTGGGTTTAGGGTAAAAGGGACAGAAATTGTGTGTTGGGGTGTAGAGGTAGGAAAAAGGGACATTTCTGGCAGGTTCTTCACAGGGTAAGTGGGATTTTCACTGACAGTGGTGGGGAAAAGGCAGTTCAGAGAAAAAGGAACTGAGGAAAAGGCACTTCAGATATGTCTTTTTTCAAACCTCTTCCATCTTCCCCTGTATCACTGAATCCCAGTTGGTTTTGGTTTAGAAGAGACCGTAAAGGACCTTGTTCTATCCCCTTTCCATGGGCAGGGATGCTCTGCTTTCCAAGCACCTTTCCTTTTGCTGCTCATCCCCAAATATTTGTCCTCATGTTGCTCAGTCCCAGAAAAAAAGGTCTCAGCCTGGCTTTTCCCTGAACTCCCAGGGAATGTTCCTGAACGGAGTCCTCTGGCTTTCCAGCTCTTGCAGAGCTGAGATTTAAAGCAATTTCCTTTCAAAGCCAGAAATGAACACAAATGAAGGGGAAAAAACCAGGGGAGGAAAAGAAGAAAAGACCTTTTTATTCCCAGACGAGCACTGAGATATCTGAGCTGCAAGCCTCAAACTGATTGTTCTTCCAGAGTCTACAGCAAATGCTCCTGAGTGTTGCTGAGCACAGCCAGCGAGGATGCTCTGATTGCTGCTGGCTGAGCTGAACTGGAACAAGGAGGTGAGCACACAGCCCCTGGTTTTGCTGAACAACTGCTCTGCCACAGCATCCTGGGCCCTCAGCTGAAATGAAGGTCATGACATGGTAGGGAGCCTGACATGAGCAGAAAGCCACCAAATGTCCGTGCTCTGAGGTGCTGGGAGGCAGATTGTTCTCCTCTGTGGGGAAAGTTTGTCTGCTGGCCATTTCTAATGGCCCTGGCACGCTGTCATTGGGACAAATGGATGGATATTTCTGTTTGGAGCTAGGCCTTGACTGGAAAATTGGAGTTTTGTCAGGGAATTTCTTTGAGGTAGAATTCTGCTGGTTTAGAAGATGTAATTTTTTACTCTGACCAGCCTACTTCATCCTAATTCCTCCATGTGAGCACTAGTTCAAGGAGACACTGTTTTGGAGTGCTTTTAGGTTTATTTTGCACAAAATCATGTCCACGAGGAGCTGCCAGAAAACAGCAGCAAGGAGGGCAATGCTGGGTGGGAAAACTGACCCCAAGCCATAGCAGGGACAAGAGAAGCTGCTGTCACAGCACCCCGTGCTCTGTGCTTTGCTCAGGGCTATTCCTGGGTTATTTTCTGCTGTGCCCCAGCAGTGAGGACAGAAGCAGAACTATCTCTCCACCAGTTTGCTGATCCATGACAGACTGGGCTGAGTCTGCATCCCTTTCCTGCCTGGCTTTTCTTGCCAGTGAGATAAGGATGAAGCCTTGCCAGGCAGAGGAAGGATGGGGCAGGGCTGGACACCATAAACATTCACTCTTGGTGCACCAGCAGTGCTTGTTGAGGCTTTGGAAATGTCATTTTTGTCACCACTCTGTAGAATGGGGGTGACCTGAGTATTTCCCAGTCTCACCCTGTTTGCTAAATACCCTGTCAGAGAATAGAATTGGAGGGAAATCTTTGGATTAATGTGTAGGACTGGCAAGGTTTAATCTGTTCGTGTTTGCAGAGGGCTCTAAGAGCGGGTGGAGATTTGCCAAGTGTTTGCCAACATTAATGGTTAATTATTATGAATTCTGGCAGCCCACAGACGCAGGCAGCATCGTTCTCCAAGTGGGATCCAGACCTGTAATGGAGTTGTTACACACAGAAGATGGGAAGAGACAGCTTCTAGCTCTGTTCTGTCCTGTTCTCCCAGCCAAAGCCCCATTCCAAAATCAGACAGCAGTGGCACCTCTCTGTCTCATCAGAGCTACAAATCCAGGACATTTGGCAGAGGGAGGCTCAGCCTTTTCCATGTCTGGGCTCATTTGGGTCTGCTGGTGCCCTTTTTGTCCGAGTGAACAGGATGGAAATTGTGGTCTGGGATGAGATGTGTCTGGAACAGGTGGGTGCCACGCCAGGGACAGAGCCAGAGCTGGCTGGAGAAGGGCTCTGAGCACGATCCGTGCCCAGGCTGGGTCAGTGAGTGCCTGTGGCACTTCCAGAAGGGAGGAAGCCACGCTGAGGGATGACAGGAGGGGACAGAGCTGGCAGATCAGATCCCACGTGAGTTTGGGAGCTTCCCAAGCACAGCAGGGCAGCTGCAACCTGCACTGAGTGCCCAGAAGGGTCCCCAGGCTGGTGGCGGGGGTGACAGCAGCCAGCTGAGCCAGCATGGCCCCGAGTGGGGCAGATTTGATTTGCCAGGCTTCGTTTGCAGCAGTGCCACTGCAGCAGTACCTGAGAAAGCTGCCTTCATCTAACAGTAGCCATCCAGAAAATGAAATCAGCTGCATAAAAGGCTCGAGGTCCATTTGGTCCTCTGAGCACGCCTAGCAATTGCCAGATTGTGAACATGCAATAGATCTTGAGCCTCCACCGGCGCTGATTTATTTCTGATTTCTCCGTTTGAATGCGCAGCCTCAATTTCTAAAGCTGCCTTGTCCCGATCTTTGGGCCACTGATGATTATTTGAGAATTATGGCCATGGAGAAATGTTTGCTCTAAAAGGTAACTTCAAGGTGCATTAGTCTCAGATAATTGACAGAGACTGAAGAAGTGATTTGGGAAGCGTTTATGTGGAACCAAAGATCCCAGTGAACAGTTACCTTAAATTAATGGTGTAGGGAGGAGCAGTTGGACTTGATCAGCTGGCACTGGTGCTAAATGAAGTCAGGCTCTGAAGTTATTAGCAAAATATCTATGAAACAGCTCTGCTGTGGATTTATGAGCTTGCTTGAATCTTTAGGGGCCAAATCTGCAGTGTGCTCAGCATTCCTTGTCTTGGGTGGGAGCAGGGAATGCTCAGCATCCGTCAGGATTGTGCTCTCCTGGAGCTCAGGTCAGGCTAGCAGGGCTCACACCTTTAACTCCCTTCTTATTCCCCAGCTGCAATGAGAGGTTTTCTCTCCACACTTAGTAAATCTCCAATTTAATTTCTCATTATTAAATCATGGAATTGGCCATAAATGTTTAAATTAAGTGAAAGGAAGAGAGATTTGTGAGAAAATTGAAGCTTCTTTGAGGAATTGAAGAATAATCTCCAAGGATGAAGGAAGTTGCATTTGCCAGACCCAAAAGTGAAAGGATCAAAAAGCTACAGAAAAGAAATAGAAAATTGCATGGTTTAAATCCTCTCCCCCGCCCTCCCTTAAAACCTCTGCTGTTTTTAATATAGGGAGAAGTATTCTGATAAGCAGCACAGTCTGAAAGATGCTCCTGCCTCTGCTGCTGCCATTATCTCTGTCTGTGACCCAGGGAAGTTTGGTGACCTCGGTGTCCCCAAGTGTGACAGTGACACTCTGGCCCTGTGTGCAGCCAGACCTTTTGAACATTATTAGTGTGAGAATTAATTTGGTTTAGATACCTCACTCTGGCTGGAATAAAGCCTGCTTTTTCACTTTTTAAAATTTATTTTTATACCCATTAGCACAGTGAGTAATTAACTGATTTTTTCACAGACTGGGTTTGATTCTCCATCTCAGGTAATTTTTCAGAAAAACATGGGAGGGTGTTTTTTTGCCCTCCAGACCAAATGGCAGTGAAATTAGGGGAGTTTGTGGCTTTTATTCTGGATGTCATTCCCTTCTGGCCTCAGTTTGTGCAACTCAGACCCTGGTAAGTGCCCCCAGTGACAGTTGTGGGTGACATTAATTTGTGGCGCATTAGAAACATGAGTAATGAGGGCAGGCTTGGGACAGGATTATTTCCAGATATTGAGGATGTTTTGCTTGCTGAATTTAATCAGGTCCAGCTCTAAAAATATGAAAGTAGCTCGGATTTGGTGGCTCTGTCACCTCACACAGATGTGGCAGCGGGGTGAGCGTGGGTGTGAGGTGTCACTGCTGGTACCCCCTGCACAGCCAGGCAGGAGGAAGGATGTGCTGGTCCCAGTTCTCCCAGTTCCCATGGCCTTTTTAACCCTGGGGAAGCGGCTGTGGGAAAGAGGGGAACCTGCCAGGGAGGGGCCAGGGCTGGGAAAGCTTCGGCAAGGGGATACTTGTGTGCCAGGGAGGAGGAGATGGAGACCCATCAAACTGGAACAATGAGACAGCCAACGTGATAAGCACTCAGGATCTGGGTTAGCTTGGGCTGAATTCAAACTAGTCCCTGGAGGGGGAAGATTATATTGTGTTAACAATTCCCTGACCTGTCCAGGCTCCGTGGAAATGAGCTCTAAAGTCAGCCAGGGGTACAGCTGCCACTTTCTCACACTTGCAGCACTGACCCAGTGGAGGATAACACAGACATCTGCTCTATCCAGCCCATCTGTAATTATAGAAAGCAGCCCCTGAAATGTGTTTTGGATCAAACTGTGGTGCCAGTTACCAGTTAAAGTATGCTCCTGCTGCCTTCTAGTAACTGAATAGCACAGGTGAGCTGTGCAAAAAGAAACCATGAGGATTGTTAGGGAAAGAGTGCGGCCTCTGAATGCAATGGAATTCTTTATCTTGCTGAAACAGATCCGAGAAGCAGAGGGGGAAGGAAAACCAAGTGCAGACAAAGCTCTCTCCGGAATGTATTGAAAGGACCAAATGAGCCGTTCAGAGCAAGGGGAGAGAAGGTTTTCTAGGGAGTGTTAGCAAGGAAATGCTCAGCTGTGCTGGCCTGCCCAGGAACCAAATAAACCCACTGTTGTGTCAACAGAGTAAAAAGGAAGAACACCCAAGTGGTTTTCCCTCGGTTAAAGGGCAAACATGAAATGTATTTCAGCTTGGCTGCTGCTGTGCTGGGAGGACAGCGGCGGTGGCAGGGTGACACACAGCAGGACTGGCATGGAGCTGTCTGTGTGATGTGGACTGTGACCCTGAGCCCTTTCACACGGGTGGATTTGCCACAGGATGGGCAGCCAGATCCTGTGAGTGTCACAACCCTGACACCAGGCAAGGTTTTCTTCACCACGGTCTTGGAGAAAATGCCCCGTGCTTTGTTTAAAAAGCTGCTGTGAGGCCAGCCCGGGGAGGAGCAGGGAATGGCAGGCAGTGCAGCTGCGTTTTGGTTGTGGTGATAGGTTTGGGCACCTCTGATTAGCTCATTAGATTCTATGACTAAGCCTATTACAGCTTTTAAGTTTGGAGCTGGGGTTAATGTGACGTGCTGATGGCTCCAGCTCTGGCAAATGGTCTCTCTTTGCTTCTTGGGAGGGAGATTTTCTGCTGAGAACTCCTCAGCGCGCTGGTTTAGCCCTGGGGATCCCAGGATCGCCTCCTTGGCCAAGCAGGAGCTGCGTGGGTGCAAACCTGCGATGTCTGTCCAAAGAGAGGCAGGGGATTCCTGGCAGAGCAGGAGTTAACCCAGCCCCCGGGCTGGGGCTGAGCTCCTGCTGTTGTGCTGTGCCTGGGCAGCACCCACAATGCTGCCATTGTGCCCTGCAGCGTGCGCAGCCCGGGCTGTGCGGGTACCAGGATAAAGCTGTCCCGGTGATCTTACAGCCTGGGGAGATGCACTGCAGCCACTCAGCCATGACTAATGCAGCTCTCCTCCAGCTCCCCTGCCTTTGCCAGGCAGGACGGGCCGTGTTTCAGGCAGTTTCTGATTCCTACCATGCAAGGATGGACGTGGGGCACCAGGCTGGGTGGATTTGTCCTCATTCTCGGCATGATTTGTCATCCAGGTCAGGCTTGGAGCAACCTGGGCCGGTGGAAGGCATCCCTGCCCATCCAGAGGGGTGGAATGGGAGGAGCTTTAAGGTCTCTTCCAACCCAAATCAAGCTGGGATTCTGTAATTCTGTCCTTGACAGACACTGCAGAAAAGGAGGTGCCAGCACTGAGTAAACAGGAGAGAAATGGGTGAACTGGTAAAGAGCAGGTGTAGCTGCTGCACGAACCAATGCAGCCAAAGCTGCTGACATTTTACATCCTGAACATGCAATGGTTATGGGTTTGCAGGATTTAGGTAATTTTCTGTATCCAGCTCCAACAGGACCCTGGGGGCAAGGGGGTGCCAGCCTGAGGCAACTCCTGTGTGGCATCACAGAATCACAGACTGGGCCAGGGCAGGGACCTCAGTGGGTCACCTGGTCCTCCCTGCTCCAGCAGGGTCATCCCAAGGCACAGGGTTGTGTCCGGGTGCTTCTGGAATCTCTGCAGTGAGGGCGACTCCTCACCCTCTCAGGGCAGCCTGTTCAGGGTTTGGTCACTGAGTGATGAAGTTCTTCCTCCTGTCCAGGTGGATTTCCTGGGCTCAGTCCCTGTGCCATTGCTGGGCCCCCCGGAGCAGAGCCTGGGCCTGGCATGCACTGGCAGGCAGGGGTGAGGTCCCTGAACAGCCCCATAACAGCCCCAGCTCCCTCAGCAGGGAGATGCTCCCGTCCCTTCCTTTGTCACCCTCCGCTGGCCCCGCTCCAGGATCTCCCTGTCCCTCCTGTGCTGAGGAGCCCAGAGCTGGACACAGCGCTCCCGAGGCTCCTCCCAGGGCTGAGCAGAGGGGCAGGAGCCTCTCCCTGACGCGCTGGCATCGCGCTTCCCGTCGCATCCCAAGGAAACCCTCCTTGGGGCCAAGGATGACGTCATCGGCGTCGCCGTCTCCACGGCAACGGGAGGCGCGCCCGTCACGTGACCGCGCGCGGTGTCACGTGATGCTCGGAGCTGCTTCCGGGTCGCTGCGGGACGCGGCCGCCGGGCCTGGGTGAGAGGGGCGGGGGACAGGGGGGGACNACCGCCCGACACCGCCCGGGACCCCCTGGCACCGCCCGGCTCCGGCCCCGGCAGCGGCGCCGTGCGGGAGCGGGGAGGCCGCTGTCAGCCGGGGCCAGCCCGGGGCCGTGTGAGGGGACGGGGACAGGGACAGGGACAGGGACAGGGACGGGCCGTGTGAGGGACGGGGCTGCAGACCCTGAGCTATCTGGGGGAAGCTGCGTGCCCGTCCTGCCCCGGGCCAGCAGCACGGACAGGGATTTCCAGCAGGGAATAATTGCTGGTGCGGTGGGACAGGGTCAGATCGGGCCAGGAGCGAGCCAAGGGATAATTCAGGTGACTGCTGTGTGCTCTCAGGTCTCCTCAGCACACTGCTGTGGGAACAAACAGCCCTGCAGAGTTTCACCTGCTCGGGTGGCTTGTCCTGGTGGCTCAGGCTCCCTGCCCTGCTACAATTCCTGAAAAATCCTGCTGGGTTTTCCCTGAGGTGGAACTAGATGATCTTCAAGGTCCCCTTCCAACCCAAACCATTCTATGCTTCACTTCTCTGCCTCTCGAGATCATCTCAAAAATAATTTCCCTGAATCATGTCTCAGGAGAATGATGTTCCAGCTCCTTGCAGACTGGATGTTTGTGCCATGCATCCATTCCTTATGCTTTGTTTTCTGTGTGTACAAACATGTCAGGATGTGTTTGGTGTGGGACTGTTCAGGATGTGTCCCGAAGGCATTCGAGTGGCACTGGAATTCCATTAGCATGTCATTAATGTTGTCGTTCTCCTGAAGGGTCTCTTCTTCTGGAAGGCTCACAGCACAGGGAATGGAAATATTTCCCATGCTGGTTTTAGTTTAGAGCTGGTTCTCTTTTCACTCAGCAGCTGCAGCAGCATGCTGGGTTTCCCTGGAATCAATCTCAAGTCAGGGTCATGCTCCTCTTTCCAGAATGTGCTGCCTCCAGCTTGGGAATCTTAGCACAGGGAGGAGCTGTTGGGGAGAGTCCAGGGGAGACTCCAGGATGATCAGAGAGATGGAGCAGCTCTGCTGGGAAGAAGAGCTGGGAAAGTTGGGATTGTTTACTTGGAAAGGAGAAGCTTTGGGGTGACCTCATTGTGGCCTTGCAGTACTTGCAGGGAGACAGATGGAGAGGGACTCTTTCCAAGGGCCTGAAGTGACAGGACAAGGGGGAATGGCTTCAGAGTGTCAAGAGAGTGGCTTTAGACTGGATATTGGGGTGAAATTCCTCCCTGTGAGGCTGGGGAGGCCCTGGGACAGGGTGCCCAGAGAAGCTGTGGCTGTCCCTGGATCCCTGGAAGTGTCCAAGGCCAGGCTGGATGGGGCTTGGAGCAACCTGGGACAGGGGAAGACACTGGAATTGGATTGGAATGAGGATTATTTTTAAGGTCCCTTCCCACCCAAACCATTCTGAAGTTCTGTGTCCTTCATCACTGGGGCCACAGCCCTGCAGCAGAGCACTTAACTATAACAACAAAGGCTATTTGTTGACACCTCTCAAAGCCCAAGTGCCTCGTTTGCACTCTGTGCTGTCATTTAGAAAACCCAGAGTTATTTTTGAGACCGGAATTGTTCCTTGTGCTGTCAGCAGGGTCACACACACACACACACACTCAGAAATGTGCACCTTGCAGGTCACCCTGTCCTTCCCTTGTGCTGACAGCATTCCCTTGAAACCTGTCATTCCCTCTGCACATCCTGCTGCCTCTTGCTCCCAGGCAATTGTAGGGATTCAGAGAAGCCACAGATGATCACAGGGGATGTGAAATCCCATTGGAAGGAGGTGGGAAAGGTGACTGCCTGCTCCGTGACATTGCTGTCATCTCACAGTGGCACTGGTGTTCAGGAGTAGAGCTTGAGGAAGAAAATGTTGGGGACTCAAAGGTGTTGGATGTAAATGTCAGTAGTTTTTCTTCTCAGTTCTGGATTGCTCTCACACTGTAGCTGGAAACACCATCTTTTGCCTCTAAGGTGAGTTTCTCCTGTGGAGTTTCCAGCTGATGTTTGTTCAGCAGATAAAGAGGGATGGAGCTGATGGAAAAGCCACGTGAGGGACAGAAAGCTTTATGCATGTGAGAGTTCCAGAAATTCCAGACCAGGAGGTCTGAATGTGTGTTTGGAAAGTCCCGTGTCTGTCTGTGGCTGGTGCTGAGCTCCCAAACCACTTTGGAAAGCCTTGGCTGTCAGTGCAAATTGTTCCTGTGCTGTGTGGAATGGTTTAGCCTAAACCTAAATGCCTTTGTTCCTATCAAACTCCACTTGGAGGATTTATTTTTTGATTCTAGATAGAGTTGTGACATGAGTCAAGTTTGAGCTATGAATCAGCTAAGCTGTTGAGAGATGAAAATGGTGGGTTTGGGGTTTTTTTTAAGTCTAATCCTGTGAGTTCCTATTTGTGACATTTAAGCTTTATATATGATATCAAAATGATAACATGCTTCAGTCAACTGCTGCTTGTTGTGCTCAAATCCTTTTGGTTGGTTGGTTTTAGGTGGTCTGGTTATGAAGAAGTGAAGCAGGTGATTCTCAGCAACAGGAGCCTTAATGAAATCACTTTTGTTTAGAATTTTATATCTAGATTTATATCCTTGCCTGTAGCCATTTTAAGGGAAAGAAACAGGCAGAAACTTTAATTCAAGATCAGCAACATGGCCTGCCATGAATGTGTGGCCCCAGTCTGAGGTTTAAAAATGTAATTTTGCAGTACAGTGTAGGAAACCTGCACAGCTTCCTGCACGTTCAGGATTGTGATGCTGGGTAGCAAGACCAGGAGACCTCTGGAAACAACAATCTCTTCATTCATGAACCAAGCTCTGCTCCTGTGTTGCAAACCCATCAATGCCAAGTTCACAGCAAAACAGAGCAGAGAGAGAGGCCGAGTCCCACCTGGGCAGGGCAGAACCCCGGCCATGGAGGGATCCTGGTGCCAAAAACACTCCCAGCTGAGTCTCAGTGTCTCTCCAGGCAGCTCAGCAGCCTGTGATGAGGCCAGGCCTGCTTCCTGTGCTGTTCTGTGCCATGCCCAGATATGAAGGGCACAGTTATTATCTCCCAGATACATTAGGCAGCTGCAGAGTGGAATTGGCAGAGGTTGCCTCTCAGCCTGGCCAAGCCATGTGTGGTGACACAGCAGAAAGGGGAAGTTGGCAAACAGCTGTTGGAGCAATCTCCTGCTCACAAACAGCTGTTTGCTCCTTCCCCTCCTGGCTGCCCTGGAGATGTGTTTGAGAATAGCTGTGGATTTCTCACAGTGCTCCTGGGAGGGGCAGAAGTGACAAGGACAGAAGTCACCTTTTGCAGCCTGAAATTATCCTGGAAGAGCATGTGGGGTAAGGAGGTCTTGAACTTGGCCTGTAATGCTGTGTTTGTACAGCACCAAACTCTCTGGCTTTAGGTTCTTTTTAATTAATTTTTACTTTAATCTTGAATTTGAAATAGGACCTGGTGGATGATATCTGGAGCTCAGAAATAAAACCCATGACCCTTCTGCTTGCTTTCCCTGTGTTCTCAAGCACCACTATTAGAAGTGATTATTACTTGCTGACTGCTCATATGCTCTATTTTTCTCTTTTTTAACCAGAAGTCCAAGAAGGGAGCATGGACCAGCCCAGTGGAAGGAGTTTCATGCAAGTTCTGTGTGAGAAATACAGCCCTGAGAACTTCCCCTACCGTCGTGGGCCTGGCATGGGGGTGCACGTCCCAGCAACTCCACAGGGCTCACCTATGAAAGGTAAATTCTGGTCCTTCTGAGCATCTGGGAGGGTGCTGGGAGGAATCAGCTGAAAGAGAAATCACCTTGAATGTCCCAGAAAAAGAACCATCACAATGTGGTTTTTTACTGGAGAGTTGAGAGACTGGAATCTAACCAAGGTAGAAAGTGACTGAACTGGTTGCTGTAAAAAAAAACCAGATTTCTCTACAGCAGGACAGAATCAGAATTAGAGAATAGAATATAATTATTTGGGTTGGAAGGGACCTTCAAGATCACCAGGTGTGTGGAAGATGGACCTAAGGCGCTGTGCAGTCTGTGTTTTGAGGGTTCAGCAGTCCTTGGAGCTTTTCTTCAAGCCACTGATCCTATTTTATTATTGTCTGCAGCAACAGGTGTTTTGGCAGAGGTGGCTTAAAAATACATAAAATATCTAAATTTGAGGCTGGTTCCCATGCCAGCAGCTTGCTTTGATGCCTGCAGGGACAGGAGCTCAGTGTACACAGGAGGGGACATATTTCAAGCAGGGTGATGAGCTGTTGACCCTCCAGCCAGGCTGTGTTTGTGACAAGTGCCTCAGGTGAACTTGCAGGGAACTTTGTCTTCTCAAGGCACCAAATGCTTCATGACCTCGTGGAGAATTCCCCTCTCCGGTGCTCCTGACCTTGCTGCCTTGAGGGAATTTAGCCAGATGTGTGTCTGAAGCTCTGTGCTGCTTGTGGATGTCCTTGAGCCTCCCAAGCTGCAGAATCTGTGTCACCATCTCCTCTGAACTAGATCCATGTGACACCCTTTAGTCTTCCCTCACGCTGGCATTTAATTCTTGGTTTGTACAGATGGGTCTGAAATTCACATTGATCCCATCCCTTCTTTGTGTCACACATCTTGCCCATCATGATCTGTAGGAGTAATCCAAACATCCATCAGGTCAATTTGTGTCATAACCAGCCCCAAAAGGGGGCCATGGAAATCAGCTGGATGAAGTTTCCAATAACTGGGTTTGACAGAGGAGAAAAAGGGCCTGAGTTCAGTTGGGGATAAAACGCTCTCAAAATGAACAAGAACGTCCCTTTGGCCTGATGGAATGTTCAGTCTGCAGGTAAATTTACCCTCTCTGCAGGTAAATTTACCTCTCTCCTGCTCACCTGAGCTGTTTGGGTGATGAAAAGAGGCCACATCTTAAAATGTGGCTGAGACATAACTTACAAATACTGCATTAGTAATTTCCAGAATGCCACACTATTCTTGTAAGAAACCAAACATTTATGAACCTGAAAACTTGGAAACCCAGATCATTCCAGGTAATTGTTTGCTCCTAGAATCCCTTTCTAGTCATGCAGCTATCAAGTGTTAAGGAGAAAAGAGACCACCTATTTAGGAAAAAGCTTGTGGTTAGATTTTAATGGATTTCAGTACTCCAGAGAGGTGGGAAAGCCATGTTGTGCATGAAAGAATGCAAGACTGATGGCTTGCCTTGCGTCAGCGTGGATTTCTTGTGTGGAAATTATTTCCTGTTACGAGCCCCTAGCTTTTTGTCATGGTTTAGCCTTAGCACAGCAGGCTGTGATTGAGGTCCAAGTCCTTGGCTGTAGCTTTGAGTACATTTACCTGCCTGAGGAGGAGCTGGAGCAAAACCAGAGCAGAAATGGAAAGGCAGAGCAGAGACACGAGTTTTTGCATGAGTGCTGAATGCTCTACACTTAACCTTGGGAAGGGAAAGCTTAGAAAGGAAATGTTTCAATACCTCCTAAGAGATGTTTCAATGCCTTCTCAGAAATTTTTAAATACCTCCTCAGAAATGTTTAAATACTTTCTAAGAAATGTTTAAATACCTCCTGGCTGTTAATAGGTCCAAGTGGGCTCAGGGCAAGAGGATAAGGGAGTCTGACTGTGCAGCTGACACTCCCCTAGTCCTGTGTCCTATCTGCAGCAGCAGCTGCCTGGGGAAGAGCAGAAGTTGTGGCAAGGGTTGATAGGAGACAGGCCATAGATGACAAAGGACAGGCCTAAAATACACAGAAATACATGGAAGAACTGAAGAGCCCTGGTAGGAGTGGTACTTTATGTTTACAAGCAAGGCTTCAGGCTGGTGTCAGTTATAAAATCCACGTTTGACCCGAAATCGCTGTAAATTCTGACATTCCTGGTAGATCTCTCTTGCTGGCTGTAACATCCCTGTCTGGGGCTGGGTTCTGTAACTCCAAGGCAGTGCTGAGCAGAGGCAGCTTCTGTTTTTCCCTGTGCCAGACCGCCTGAACCTGCCCAGTGTGCTGGTGCTCAACAGCTGTGGCATCACCTGTGCCGGGGACGAGAACGAGATCGCCGCCTTCTGCGCCCACGTCTTTGAGCTCGACCTCTCTGACAACAAACTGGAAGACTGGCACGAGGTAAAAGGGTGATGGGCACCTTACTGGGTACCTTTCACAGCTGTTACTGACTGCAAATGCGTTGTTTTGATGAAAGTTCCATTTTTGTGGCTTCTTTCTCATCTCTGAAGGTGATGTTTATTTACTTCAACAGCAACTGAGCAATACTTGTGATGAAATTAATCCAGTGTGGCACTTCACTCCTGTATCTTGTGACTTACAGACTTGGCCTGTGGGTGAAAAATCTGTATTTTTATTTTATTTCATCATGCAAAGCACTGAAACTGGCATTTCTAACACCAAGAAATTAATGAGCAGTTTAGTTTTTAACGGAGTGGCAGCTTTGCCACTGTGATGGTGGGCAAGGTATTTATTCCCTCTCCACATTTGTTGCCTTATCTGCAGAACAAATTTAATAATATTTACCACAACAGGTATTTCTACAGCTTCATTAATTAATGCTAAATACTGTTGTAAATACTTTGAAGTGCTTGGATGAAATAATGCTCAATAAATGCAGTGTAACAGGAGTGAAACAATTTCAATCCATTTACGTGTCATTAAGTTCCTCACTGGATTATGTTCCCCTTTTATATTAGTGTTTATTGTTGGAAATATGTGAAAAAGAAAAGGATATAATGGGGTTTTGTGCCATCAGATTGTCATGTGTTTAAGCAGGGAAGGAGTGCAGTGTTTGCAGTGTCCCAGCTCAGTGGGGCTGACCTGTCTGGTCCCTCACAAGCTGCACATCTCACACCCTGCTCTGTGTTCAGTCTCTTCAGGAGAGACTTTCCTTCTGCTCTGGAGCTGAAAGGCTTCTGTGTGTGCTGGCCCCTTCCTCTGAGACAGGATTAAGTTTTCACAGCCCATCCACACCAGATAAATATCTCCCCACCCCTAAAACCTGCCCGTGCTGGGGATTCCAGATCCCTGGGTAGCCTGTTCCCATGCTTTGCTAATAACCTCATAGGCTAAACTGTGTAATTTAAGTCTCCTGTGCTGCAATTTCAGCCAATTTCTGCCTGCCCTGTTCTCAGCAGGCAGGAGAAGCAGCATTACTGCTCCTTACACAGCAGCTAAGAACAACTTTAATACCTCCTTTCCTTATTTTAATATAGTACTGAAAAAAATACCCCTTTTTCAGTCACCCATAAATCCTGTTTTTGCTGGACTGATGTCATCCAGTTTGTAATTCCTGAATACCCAAACCATGACATCACCTGAGAAGAGGTGTGAAGTGAGGCCTCATGTTTGCCACGCCTGAATTCATCAGACAATCACCCTTTGCCACCAACTGGGCCATTTACTGACCTCTGTGTGCCATGGTCTGCCCCTCTCTGCCCATCCCAAAGCTTTGTGGGGTGGAGCTCTCCAGCCAGGTGTTCTCTGACTCAGAATTACTTTCTCCATTGATGTCTGCTGGTGTTGGAAGCTGCTTCCCACTCAGTTCCCCAGTCAAGGAGGGAACTGGGGATTGGCTGGGCTCTGTGGGGAGCAGTGGGAAGCTGGACAAGTGCTCAGTGTTGGCCAGGGAGGCAGGAGAAGTGCCCATGGCCCCCTGTGAGCGAGGGCTGGCTCCTGGAACGTGCGGCTGCTCTGCCTTGGGGTTGAGGTGGATTTTATGACCTCTCCCAAGGGACTGCCCTTCTCTTATCAAGCTGCTCCTAGAGTGTAATTAAATGAACTCTTGAGGAGAATGAGCAATTAACCAATGCATCTAGATCAGGAATGGCTGGAGTATGAATTACAGGTAGATATCCCTATGTTTTTCTCCATATCATTCTTTTGTGATGATTCCACAGGGCCCCTTTTAGGAGGTGGGATTTTATTACCAGAGGTCTGATTACTGCCTGATACACATTTCTTTCTATTTTTTCTTTTTTCTTCCCTCCCCACTTAGGTCAGTAAAATTGTGTCCAACGTCCCCCACTTGGAGTTTCTAAACCTGAGTTCCAACCCTCTCAGTTTGTCCGTTTTAGAGAGAAGTTGCGCTGGGTCTTTCGCTGGCGTCCGCAAACTTGTGCTCAACAACAGCAAAGCTTCCTGGGAAACAGTGCACACCATCCTGCAGGAATTACCAGAGTAAGCCTGGGCATCTGGGCATTCCCTGCACTCAGGTCATGGCTGGCTTCTGGAGTCATGTGGTGAGGGATGAGGGGGCTGTGAGGATGCAAACATCACTAGAAGGAAAGGGATGTTTTCCTTTGGGAGTTTGAGAACTCCAAGGGCGTGTTTTGCATTGTCCTAAAAACCAAACTTGGGTGGTGCTGCAAGTCCCAGGCCTTCTTCTCCTCCAAACCTAAATACCAGAGATGGATAATGACCCCAAAAATGTAGGAGGGTCACACTTCCCTCTGAGTCACTGTGCAGTGAATGGTGCAGGGCATACCTGCTCAATGGGAGGTACCTCTGAGGGTCTGGCCACTTGTCAAGGAATATTTCATCCTGCTTCTCTCTGCTCAGGTGTTGGTTTCTGTGGTTTGGTCACAGGCCACCTTGGCATTCTGCTCCCATGGATGTCCTCAGTGGCTTTGTTTTGATGACAGATTCCTCTTTGTGTGGCTTTGGAAGCAGAGATGACAGCAGAGTGTTCTGCATGGCCAACCTACACTTCTGTGGGATTGTGAGAGTTCAGTTGTCTGAAAACTCAGTAGGACCTGTTCTGTCTTTAGTGGGAATCTTTGACATTTGTGGGGGAAAAAAATCACCATCAGTGTTGTATCAAAACCTCATTTTAAATTAAGCTGAGAACACTGGGAGCAGGTCCCAGTGACTGGTGGCTTGCTGGGCACAGATGCAGAACCCCAACCAATCTGTTACACAATACTGGGAGAGACTCGGGGAGCACTTAAAAGGTTTTTTTAATCTCTGAAGATATGGTTGGAAACAGAGATGTAGTTGAAACCCCCTATGTGGAGTGCTCAAAGGCTTTCTCTGCACCAAGGTTCTCAGAGCTGTTACAGAAAGTTGTGTTAAAATCACATAAAATTGGTGACACGATCCTTTCTGCCCTGTGCAGCTTGGAGGAGCTCTTCCTGTGCCTTAATGACTACGAAACAGTGTCTTGTTCTCCAGTTTGCTGTCAGTCTCTCAAGCTGCTCCACATAACTGACAATAATCTTCAAGACTGGACTGAAATTCGAAAGTTGGGAATTATGTTTCCATCACTGGACACACTTATCCTGGCTAACAACAACCTCACCACCATTGAAGAGTCAGAAGATTCCCTGGCAAGGCTCTTCCCCAACCTAAGATCCATCAACTTGCACAAGTCAGGTGAGAGCCTGGGAGCTGGGATGGGTTTTGTTGGTAGATCAATCTCTCCTCCTGTATAGATGACAAGCAATGAACTTGCCCATCTGTGGGATTTTCCTGCTGCTTTGGGTAATTAGTCATTATCAAAAGATGAGTCAGAGCAGCGTGGACCAGTTAATCAAAATGAACTGGAAAGGTTTTTTATGTTGGTAGTTTCCCTCTGTTTCCCATCCCTGCCTCAGGTACTCATGGCTGGGGAAGGATAAATAAATGCCTGGCAGTGGAGGGGATGAAAGAATCCCATTTTCCCTTTATTCCCTGCTTTATCTTGGGTAAAATGAGGGCATGTGCAGGTATGCAGCATGGATCAAGCATCCCCCAGCAGAAGCTGTCTGTCATCTGTGCTCAGTCATTACAGCCTCACCAGCAGTGCTGGAAGCTGCTTTTACACTCCAGCCCCAGAGAATTTTCAGCCAACGCTCCAGAAAGAGAATGAGCAGTTGGAATATTGGGAAGAGCCTCCTGTGCTGGGAGAGAAGGAGCTGCAGGGCAGCTCCTGGAGTCCCTGATGTGTTTGTGTGTGACACATACACCAGAAATTCATCTGCAGGAGTGCTTCATGCACCAGCAGCTTTTGTTCTTTACAGCTTTATATGCTGTGCAAGTGCTGCTGAAGTGTCAGGCAGGTAGAAGGGACTTAATAAACATGCCCTACAATGTAAGCATCAAGGAATCCCTGTAATAAAAGCTTAACTAGAAGAGGAAAAGCCTGTTAAGCTGCATTTGAAAGCCCTGTCTCACCGAGGAACAAGTGCTCCTCTGGTAAGTAGTTTTGCAGTTTTGATGCCAGGTACTTAAGAACTCTGGGTTCTGTGTTGCATTTTGATGTTTCGGGAGCTGAAAGTGAAACAGAACTCCCAAGGAGCTTGTTAAAACTTTTTGGGGGTTTTAGAGAAAGCTGCTGCACTCTGAAGTTCTGGCAGGCAAAGGCTCCAAGATGAGTTGTGTTGATCTCAGCACACAATCACAGCTCTGCTCTGCTCAGTCCTCAGCTTTGTTTTATTTTGCCGTCCCTGCTTGCTTTGCTATCCCAAATGTCAGGTCTTGAGGGGGCTGAAAACGAGTTAAAACCTTTTTCATGAAATGGCTGGATGGCTTCTGGGACTGTTTCACCGTTGGGTTGTGAGCAGGAATGGGACTCAAGGTGGTTGTGGATGTGAGGCAAAGCCATTTGGTGGCTGTTTAGTGATGCCTGGAATGAAAGAAGTGCTGGTGACTTTAACCCTCTGAAGGCAGCATCCCTTTATAGACACAGCATCACTGATGCTGGTCAGTCCCCAGCAGTGAGGCCAAAGGCTGAGTGGTGCATAAAAAAGCCATGGAGAGCATCCTTCTAGACTTGGAAACAGCACAAGAGAATTTCAGCTCCTCTGTCTTGTAAGCAAATGTTGATTTTTTTTTTAGCAGCACATCGTGAGCAAAAAGCCAGCTTCTCAAAGGAGCAGCAGTGACACTCTCCTGTCACATATGTTCTTTGGCTGTGCCTGAGTATCTTGGATCCATGATGTGTTTTCTGTGTTTGTTAACACAAATCTTTCCTCCTGATCAGGTCTGCATTGCTGGGAAGACATTGACAAGTTAAATTCTTTCCCCAAGCTTGAGGAAGTGAAATTGCTGGGAATTCCTCTGCTGCAGTCTTACACCACTGAGGAACGCAGGAAGCTGCTAATAGCCAGGTCTGTGGGTTTGTTCTGCTCAGCACAAACGTGACAAGGCAAGGAAGGGGTGGGAGCAGATAATCAGAGGAAGAGGCTGGCAGGAGATGAAGTTCTGTGTGAGTGCAGAAAGATTGGAGCTTGATTTGTGGAAAAGTCAGAGAAGTGAACATGTTTAAATCTGACTGCACTGTTTCTCAGGGGATTTTGTGAATCTCCTACAAATCTCTGCACGTGTGGTGCATATCTGTGGTGAAATGAAAATGCATCATTTTCAATGTTCTTGAGAAATCACATGGAACTTCCCCGCTCCCTCAAAGGGATCCAGGCCTGAGCTTCCTGGCAGGAATTCTCATGGTGTTAAAGCTGAGATGCTTTCCATGTGACTGCCTTGTTGGTGAGCCTGTCTGGGCTCCCCTCCTGGCTGACTGTGGCTCTGGGTGTGTGCCTGCAGGTTGCCATCCATCACCAAGCTCAACGGCAGCATCGTGGCCGACGGGGAGCGGGAGGACTCGGAGCGGTTCTTCATCCGCTATTACATGGAGTTCCCTGAGGAGGAGGTGCCTTTCAGGTAGGAATTCTCTGTCCTGCACTGGAGAGCAGGGACAGAAGGATGGTGGCTGGGCAGGTCATGGGAGATACGTGCCTGCTGGCCCATGAAAAAGGCATCCCTCCCACACCTTGCTCCGGCTTTGGCTCCTTTGGTCTGAAATTGTGTGATTTTTGTTGTCTGGTGACTTGTAGGGTCACTCCTGAGTCAGACTGGGTCTTAAAAGTGCCTGTGTCAAGTGCCATTAAACAACAGGACTGCTCAGTTCATGACCTTCGTTGTTTTCTGGCATCTCCCACGGCTCCCTTCATAATCCACCTGTGTTTGGGAGTGCCCAAAGCCAGGACACGTTGTGCTCTCCACTGCCCAGCCAGGTCATCTATTCCTCTGGACCATCTGGTGTGTGGAATGTGGCTGGCAATGGGAAGCTGTCCCCTCACTTTCAGGCCTACAAATCACAAGTCTGATGGGTTTTCTTTGCCAAAAATGCACATCCAATGATCCGTTCATCTTGGTAAACTAATGAACTCGGGCAGATGCTGTTCAGTCTGTATCATTTTTGTGCCAGCATCCACTCACTGCTTCTAATGGGCTGAGGAGGGATCATGGAGCATCAGGCCACTGCCTTTACCTGCCCACTGCCTTAAACCCTCATGTGCTTTTGGACAGCAAAGCTTTATTATCCTTTTTTAAAGGGGTAGGACAGGAATGTGTGTGACTCTGAGGGCACAGCCAGAGGTGGGGACACACTGAAGGTCACAGGTATGGATGGATGACAGAAGTGCAATGGAAGCTGCTCAGTGTTTTCCTCTGCTTAACTCTCAGCTAAAATGCCTCTTGTTTTTCTAAAGCACTGCATAAGTGACTTGCCAATCCAGTAAGGGGGTGGGGAATGAGGGCATGGCATTTTGTGTGAATGTTAATAGGGTCAGTGATTATAATATTTGTTAAAAGCGTGCTGGGGTCAGTTCAGAGGCAGAGGGCACTCATGCAGCCAGGGAGACAAGACAGCTGGTCCTTTTTCTGAGGACAAGTCTTGGCTTGTAATTTTAGAGGGCCTTGAAGCATAAAAAATGAGGGAAATATTGGAAAGGATAACAGCAGAGACAGAGAATGCAGGAGGAAGGGGAAGGGGAGACTGGGACTGTGAGCTCATGGTGCTGCTCCCAAAAGGGATTAATTTCCATCACATTTCCTATTTCCTGTGCTTGGTGCTGACAGAATGTCAGTGATCCATGTATTGCTGGGAAGGACACAGTGGGGTACAGCTTGAGGCACTCATGATGCCTAGGCCATGGGTTTTGGGGGCAGGCTGTGTGTCACACATCACCACACACTGCTGGGATTGGTTTGCAAGTGGGATCTCATGTAAAAGATTACTGACATCTCAGTCAGATGACTGAATAGTGATAAAGATGATTTTCATCCAAGAAAACCAGGCTAATTTTGACCAACATGCCAGCTTTATGCTAGAAAAATCACCTCCCCCTCAGGTTTCTTAGCCTTTAAACACTGGCACTGCCTTTTTCATGGTCAATGGCCTCTTTGTCCGAATCCCTTCTTCTGTGCAGCGTTTCCAAGAGACTTCTGCAGCTACCAGAGAGGGTTGTTCTGTCCTGGAGGGGTTGGGTGGCACTGCAGACTCTTTTCTAGCAAGGCTGCAGATGGCTGAGAGTGTCCCCAGTGCTGGCTTTCATTTCCTGGACCCACAATCAGCAGCTTTTGTCCAAAGGGAGACCTGGCATTCCTTACAGAAGGATTTTGTGTCTGTTTGTTGCTAAATCTTCCCCTTCCTCGCTCCCAAATCTGGTGTGGTGGCTCCAGAAGAAGTGGTCTGTAATTAGAAACTAATCAGGACACACACGTTGTGGCTGGGGTCTGACATCTGCATTGCAGTGCTGCCTGGAGCAGAGGGAGAACAACTTGAGCACAGAAAACTTCCCAGTGGTTGCAGCCCCCTCCAGACTGGCAAGGTGCAGCCTGTGATAAGCTCTGTCACCAGAACCCCCCCTGCTTGCTGCATTGCTGTCTGCAGCTGGAAGGGATCAGGCAGGCAGGGAGATGGAAGGAACAATTTATCTCTGTGGATGTCGTGGTTATAGGGAGCACTGAGTGCACAATCCAATATTGGCTGTCCTGGGGAGTGACGTCCCCGTGTCTGGGGGGTTTTAATGAGGCCTCTGCTTGTCTGCTCCACTGTTTATCTGCAGAGCATCACAGACACTTCCAGCCAGGCTCAGGTCTTCAGCAGCCTCAGCGTCTGCCAGGCTGCAAGGGGTGATTAGAGAAGACTCCAGGGTGCCTATTATTGGGGTCCAGAACATCCATGCCCCAGTCTGCCTTGGTGCTGATTGGTTTGAGGGCAGCCAGTCACTCACACTCCCCACTTTCTTTGCAGCTCACAAACAAAGGAGCAGGCTGCAAAGCTCATTCTGCCCTTCCTCAACACAAGGAAATTTCAGACAGCATTGCTTGACCACCACTTATTTACAGCATGTATTTGGATAATCGTGGCTCTCTCATGGTGGTTCTGTCTCTCAGCTTGTCTGAAATTTGTCCCCTTCTTTATCCTCCTCCCACTATCAGCCCAGTTCACTCTTAGTGCATGAATCATGACAGTAATTGTGGCTGGCCCAGAAGCTGATGCTGGTCTGCAGCAGCAGAGATGCTGAGAATTAAAGGGATGTCCCAAAGGGGGGCTCAGGGTTTGGAGCAGCAAGAGGGGGTTCCTCTCTCCCTCTTTCCCATAGGATGATGCTTCTGGCAAATCCTTCCAGAGACAGAGAAACCCTCCCCAGTGCTGACACACTGGCTGGCATTTGCTCTGCCTGCAGGTGGCTTAAACTTGGGCAGTGTTGTTTTCTCTCAGCACTGATAGCTTTCCCAGATATATGGGGCTGCTCCCATCCCCGGGTGCCTGTGAGAGCAGGGCACCGTCCCTCCTTTGGACGCTCTGGTTGTGTCCGTGGGACTGGGGAAATCCTAGTGCCTTGCAGCCCTTACCTCAGTGCCCAGCACACAGAGGGGCTGCTGTTCTCCAGGAACATTCCTGCCTCCAGCAGGACTCCCTGGGGTCACCCAGCCTGCCAGATGCCATGGCTGCTCCGGGGGTGGTGACACCACGCATTCAGCTCCACCTGGGAGCGGCAGCACAAAGCGCTCTCTGTGCAGGGGCTCTGAAACGTTACCTGTCCTCAGCCTTTGTCATCCCTATCCCATTGTGGTTTGTGCTGCCATTCCTCCTCTTTCCCAGCCAGGCAGGGAGATCCAGCCTGGCCCAATGGGAGCATTACCAGGGTGGGGTGACACAGACTTTCCATTGCAGAGATCTTGGGAAGAGCACTCAGAGAACTTGGCCGCAAGGACAAGGTGACAGTGGAGTGTGTGCCTCTGCTAGTAAAATTCCCATCTTGTTTTAGAGCAGGTGTGAGGGATCAGCTGCCAAGAAGTGCCCTGTTTGTTATCAGCTCTCAAACTGTGCAGCAGCTCACCTTGCTTCGGTGATCTTGATGATCCTGTGCTCAGTGGAGTGTAACATTTGGGACCTAGCTGGCCTTTTGGAAAACAGCAGGAGTGTCTGATGATCAGTTAAGTCATGAGGCCACAGGTACTGGGAATCTAAACTGAAGGCTGTGTCCTTTCTGTGAGAACTGGCTTGGTTCTGGCACTCTTCAGTGGGTTGTTTTCACTGGAGCAGGAGACGTAGAGTTGTGAGCACAGCGTCCTCTCTTTCTTCCAAATCCCAGTGCAGCCACGGCTGGGATTTCTGAAACTGTAGGAACCCAAACTGTGCTGCTCAGTTTTGTCAGGAAGCTGTTTTGAGACCAGTCAGCTCAAACATCTCAGGCTGTTGGTAACTTCACCTTCCTCAGCAAGACACTTCTCCCTAGTGGGACACTGAGCTCATGTCAGTGCCACGGTGCAGCCTGGGGACTGTGGGATAAACTGACTGGAGTGCTGGGGCTTTCTGGCCATCAGCTGGAATCAGGGTCAGTGTTGTCTCACGTGGGGAGCACTCAGAGCTGGGAAATGTGCATTGGCTGCACCATAACTGTGGACTTGTTGAATTTCCCAGGTATCACGAGCTGGTCACCAAGTACGGGAAGCTGGAGCCCTTGGCAGTGGTGGATCTGCGGCCCCAGAGCAGCGCCAAGGTGGAGGTTCACTTCCAGGACAAGGTGGAGGAGATGTCCATCCGCCTCGACCAGACTGTGGCAGAGCTGAAGAAGCACTTAAAAACTGTGGTGCAGCTGTCAACAAGCAACATGCTGCTCTTCTACTTGGACCAGGAAGCTCCTTTTGGTCCCGAGGAGATGAAATACAGCTCACGGGCGCTGCATTCCTACGGCATCCGGGATGGGGATAAAATTTACGTGGAGCCCAGAATGAAATAGCCTTTTTGCCCACACCCACACGCCCCCACACACCCACACACATGCATTGAGGAGTTTTTTGCAAGGTTTTTATTTCGGTTGGTTGGTTGAGGTTTGGTTGTGTTTCTGTAGCAGGTAATTTCTTAGCCCGGAGGAAGTGCCCTGATCTGAGAACCATGCCCACCATCCACTGCAGGTGACCTTGAGGTGACAACTGACTTCAGGACGTGTGTTTCAGTGTGGGCAATACCTTGATGTTTCCTTTGATGCTCCGGTATACTCGTGATTTGGCATGAATGGTCACTTGTTCAAGCTAAACAATGCCAGGGTCCATAAGGGAGGAGACAGCTCGGTGCAGAATTTGACCCCGTTGTTTTCTTTTCCTAAGTTTTTTTGGTGTTTTGCTCCACCAGAGCTCCCTTTGGCCTAGCTATCCAACTGTGGCTCGAGCTTGCTGTAGTATTTTCTTGCAGCTTGGTGCTGTCTCAACCTTTTGTTGTGCTCGAGTTCACAGGAAAGATCTCCATCAGTATTCTGCTTGATTCAGAGCTCAGGTACTTTAGTGCATCCACTTCTCTCCACTGGTTTGCTTTTTGTGAGTGCACAAAATGGGGGATAGAAAAAGAACTTCCCAGAAAGAAACTTTCTTTTCAAAGTGCACGCTGTGTATCCACCTGATTTTGGGGGGAAAAAAGAGGTTTGGGCTGCTGTACCCATCTTGCACGGTGCCTGCAGCCTGTGGGGATAAAGGGTGTGTTGGAAAGTGAATTTTGGGACGTGGTGGATGAGCGCTGCACTGGAAGGGCTTTTAGAGCAACAGGTCAGCCAGGGGTTGAAGAGCAGCTTCCCCCATTGGCCATTGCCCATCCTGATGCTGAAGAGATCCTCTGTGCACTTCACCTTGTACCAGTGGCTGCTGCAAGTGGAATGGCTAAAATTCCTCTCCTGGGAGAGAGGAAGAGTCAAGTTGAAGTTTGTGTTTGTTGCTGTTGCACCAGTTCAAACCTAGCACTTTCCCCGGGGCCCCTGGCCGGGGTCCCAGCCTAGGGTCCGACCTCGGAGGAGGTGTTGGCTCGGCTCAGCCTCTGCAAGTGGAGGAACAGAGCAGCTGGACCACGTTGGGTGTTCAGCAGGTTTCACTCTCTCCTGGCTTCCCTCGTAGGCATCGTGTGCTGCTGCTTCACGTAGCCCCTGTTTTCTACTGCAGAGCAGACTCCCCTGCCTGGTCAGTGAAATCCTCCTTCCTTTCCCTCTCTTGTTTCGCTTTCCTGTGTCTTCCCTGCTCCAAGCTCAAGACTTTCCCAGTTTCCTGGTTCCAAGCAGCTGCAGAGCAGTTTTTGGAGCTGTGCAGCGAGGGCTCTAGTTACACATGAACTCCTGACCTTCATTCTGAAATGCTCCCTTTATCCCCACGTGCACTTTCTTTCCCAGGATGCTTCTGCCCACATCACTGAGCTCCTTTGGTATTCTTGGAGTTGTGTATTTCTCTTCATATTTTACCTGGATTGTGGGGTGGGATCAGTGGGGAGGGGATGAAGTATTATTGTCTCATAGTCTTCAGGTTTAGGATTTGGGGATTGTTCAGAGGGGATTAGTTCCTTATCCAAAGCAAGGGTTAAAATGGGAGGATTTAAAACAAGTTATTAATTTGTGCCTCATCCCCCTGTCAAAAACAGCAATTTCTTGGCCCCATTGAGGTGAGCAATAGGGAAGGGAGTGAGATTTTCCATAGGTAGCATAGATTTTCCATAGATCTGTGCTACTTGTAAACTAAACAGCAGGGAGATAGTGGCAGTATAGCATAAAATGATGCTTTTATAAACTAGAGCTTTACTGAAGATGTATTTTCCATTTGGGCAGCAAAACTAATTTGCTGCCTGATAGCAGAACCTTTAAGCCAACACTTCTGTATGATATATACATACCTACCAGTAAGAAAAGTTGTGGTTAATAAGATATTTTGTTATAAAGCAAAGTTTTATGAAGATATGGTTGTTTAATATTAGAAGCCTATTTCAGCCCTTGACCTCCAGTGTAAGTAGGTTGTCCCTGAGAGGCTGCAGAGTCCGAGGCAAGTGACCTATGGGGGATGCAAAAGTATCTCTGACCTAATTCTCCAGAGCAGTAATTGCCTCTGTGAGTGTATTTATGGCATTGTACCTGCTATTAATGAGATGCTGTAACTCCTGACCAACTTCCTCAGCACAATTAAGTGTCTGGGTTTCAGAGAGGGGAATAAACAAAGGCCATTCAAGAGTGGAATAGGATGATAAAGAAGAGCCAAGTACGTGCTTTTAAGTTTGTTTGCCCCCTAAAAATTGGGCTGTCCATGGAGGGATCGGTGCTGTCACCAGCTCAGAACTGGCAGCAAATCCTGATTTTATTTGTGACAAACCTGGTGGGAACTGGAAGATAGAAAAAGAGAACACAGAAGGTTAACAGGTGCTGGGGATTTGGTGCTGACACCCAAACCTGCTCCCCTGGTCTGATCAGGTATGAAATCACCACCCTTCTCCAGGGCAAGGTTTTTCTCAAGGCATTCACCTTGTGAATTCATCTGGGAGCAGTTATGAGGTAGAAACCAAAAATCTTGGTTGGCTTCCCACGGAGAAAGACTCACCCCCAAAACCCAGAGCGAGTTTGCGTGTGCAGATGGTCAGCTCTGGGGAGTGGGACCAAATGGCACACGAGGATGTGGCAAAACACCCCAGGTCATGGTGGGGAAGGGTCTTGTGTGTGTGCCACCCACCCAGTGTTTGGGGAGAGAGGAGGTTTGGGTGCTGAGTGAGGGTGCAGATGTGGCAGGTTTGATTTGTCATGTCAGGAGGGGCCATGTCCAGATGTTGCCAGCATGTGCCCACTTCAGCTGAAGGTCCCTGGGTCTGTCACATCCCCCTGAGAAAACAAAACAGATCTGCAAGCTTCCCTGGCTTGTGTGTCCTTCTGTCTGAGGGCTGCTTTTGTTGAGAGCTGTTGTGTTGTTCCTGCAAGTTCCTGCATAAAAGTCTGCCATGGGCAGCCCTGCTCCACGGGGACTGGGGTGGCAGCTGCACAGCAGAGTGTCACACAGCCCCGTGTGCCGCCTGCTGTCGTGGTTTGGAGATGTTCCTGTTGAAAATCCATGGTTTTGGCCACATGTTCCAGGCAGATCGCCTCAGGGGTGCTGGCTGCCCTCTGCTCCCTGGCTGGGATTTGTCACCTGGATGTTTGGGAGCTGCAGGCACGCTGGTGGCGGGTGTGAGGCTCGGAGGAAGGGCTGCTGGGGACGGGCTCTCCCTGTGCCCCCTCTCCTCGGCTCTGCTGTGGCGGCTCTGCCTCCTCGCTTGCCAGTGGGATTCTGTAGGTTCTGTTCATGTGCAAGGCTTGGGAATGCAGATGAGGTGCTGGAAGCAGCCCAGAGGCTAAAATGTGTATTCCTGGCAGCTGTGCCTGCCTGGTTTGGATGTGGCACTTCTGTAGGCAGCAGAGAGAGCCTTCCCCAGAGCAACGTTAGAGGCGCTTCAGCCATCTCAGGCCTCTGCCTCTGTGATTGCTTTTCTGCAGTTCCTGGAAACTTCAAATGTAATTTAAACATGAAGATCTATTCTTGCTCCCTGTTAATGTTGCATCCATATGTAATTTCAAAGATGAAGAACTGTAAGTCCATCTGGATTTTATTCTGGTTTCTCTCCCTGGGGATACACCTCCCGCTCCCACGATTTGCCTTTGGTTTGCTCGCAGACTTAGCAGTGAAATTCAGGCCAAAATAGGTCATTGGTTTGGATCAGTTCAATAAACTTATGTAAGTTTTTACACAAAAACCCACAGTGTTCTGAGCTTTGCACTTTTGTGACACCTGAAGCAAAAAATGTTCCCTGTTGTCGCCCCAAAGCTGTGAGTGAAAACTGCCAGGATTTTTTTTATCCTGCTGATGGTTTTGTTGTCTGTCCATGAGCCTTGGGCACAGCCACCTCACCTGTGCAAAAGGAGAAGTCACAGAGCTGGAAGATCTGTTCCTCTTCTGGACTGTGTTTCCCCATGACTGGGACTCATCCCAGTCCAGGTGAGGAATAAAGCTCAAGCTCACTCTCCTCAGAGAGACTGGCCTTGGGGTTAAAACAAATTCCACCCTCATGGCCTGCACCAAATGACCTTGGAAGAGGCAGGAGGAGAGAGATGCCCCTGGACAGGAAACAGCTCCTGGGCAAATCCATTGCCAGGGCTTCTTCCGTGGGCTGTGCCAGTCCTTGAGGTAGGAACAAGACAAGGCCCTGCCTGTGGCTGCTGTGCCGAGGTCAAACAGCCACAGAAGCCCTTGTGGCATTTTGAATGCTTGTTTTGTCTTGAGGTAAGGCATGGGAGGAAGTTTCCTGCTAGAAGAATTAAGAAAAATAAAAAGTATTTGGTTGTTCAGCTGCAATGTGTTGAGCACTGCGTGAGGGGAACGTGCCCTGCCAAAAGAAGAGAGGCTGGAAGACAAAGTCTTCCCCAAAGAGACAGTGAGACACAATCAAACTTCATCAGTGCTCACTTGCCCAGGACAAGCAGGACCAGAATATTAAACTGACAAAGGAGCAGAAGGAAACCTATTTTCACCAGTTTTCTCTGTGTTACAAAACAGAATGAGGAGAGTAAATTGATTTTCCTGGAGCTGGTTGTGTTAAAATGTATGGGAGGGAAGAGCTGGGATACAGGCTGGAAGTAACCTGCCCCTGGAATATCAGTCAGTGCTGATATCCCCCTGCCCTCCTAAAATAGCTGTTGGCTTAGCAAAGGGTAAAAATAAATTGAAAAGTCCTGCTAGCAAGGCCATGCTTGGAGGATGGAGGGAAAGCAAATTCTGGGATTTGAAGGCAAAGAGCTGCCTGGTGCCCTGATGTGCTAAAAGGGACTGCTGAGGTAAGAGACAGCTTTTTGGGGAGAACTTGCTGAACACACTGCATGGACCACACAGGGAAAAAAAGTCTGGCCTTCTTGCTGGGCTACTGGCATTCCTGTCTCCTCTCTGCTCCTGACAAAGAATGGGGAGGGCAAGAGGAATTAAGACCTCCTAGCAGGGAAAATAGGGAATAAAGAGCCTCCACTCGAAATATCCGAGGGGAAAATCAGCCAAGCTCAGACTTTTCCCGCTGCTGGGGTTGGAGCAGTGCCTGTCTGACCTGAGCCTTGCTGCAGGCTGAAAAATCAGCTCCAGTGTGGCTCTGCTGGTGGAGCCTTCATCCCTTGGCTGCTGTTCCAGCTCTCCCTCTCATCCAACATGGATAAGAACCATCTCAAAGCAGCTGAAATCTGTTTTGGGGTACAGACTGGACTCAAATGCAGAGCTGTGATCAGCCCAGATGCCAGAGGCAGGGAAAATCCCCGTGGAAACTGCAGCTGTACGAGTGAAAATGGTAAAAACACTCACAGCAGTCCCCCAGTGAAGCTCCCCCACCAGCACCAGCCCTTCCAGAGAGGACGGAAATGGGCTGGACTGGGTGAGTTTTTCCTTTTCCACCTGTAAAAGCAGGACTTGGATGGGAAAGCAACTCCATGGAAACCTCAGGGCAGTGCCTTTGAACGGCGCTTTAAGCCTAGCACTGTTTAATGCTAATCCTGTAACTTTATATAGATGGGCTTTTTTTTTTTCCCCCTTTACACAAAGGAGGAAGGGGCTCAGTTCTTCTGAGGGTTGGGTTTTCTGTTCCCTGAGCAGCAGAGCTGCGAGCCCAGCTCTGTCTCTCTGGCATTTCCATCTGAATCCACCTGAAGGGGGTGAGCTTTTGGGGAAGAAAGAGGCTTCTCTCCCTCTCCAGGCCAGAATCTGATCTCCAGATTAGCCTGCTGGTTATCATTAGAGGAACAACAGTTGTGATTGCAACTCAACACTGCTCCAGCCCTGGAAGAGCATTGAGGAAAACGGAGTTTTCAATTGGGAGAGCAAAGGACTGAGCCATCGTTTCAGTCATCAGCAGTAATTGGCACGGGAGGACGGGCATGCATTCTCCATTGACATAGGATTTTGCCCTGCTCTACCAAGACTGGTCTAAAATTTCAGACCTGATTGCTCCTCTAGTCTATGAAACAGGTTGGTAATTACTTTTTTTTTTTCCATACCTAAAAAATGGTAGTTTTGGATGGGATGTGTTCAGTAGCGTGTTCTTTGCTGTCCTGTTCTGCTCTTGTCCTCGCACTGCCACAGTCCCCACTGGTCACTCTCTGCTGGTCTCTGCTAATGAGACTCAATTTACAATCCATATAAAATTCTGGCACTCTCCTTTCACCTTTCCAAGACAGGGAAGGTGCTAAAACTTTTCCCTGGTGGAATGAACTTTTCTCCATGGAGAACGCGGTCACGTTGATGTGAGCGAAATTTCCTTCCACTGTGTTCCCAACTTTCTGAGTAATGGGAGTCAAGTAGGAGAGATGTGGGATAAATGATGAGATGTTCCTGTGCTCTGTATCGTTAGGAGCTGGATCTGCTGATCCACGTTTCCCATAAAAGCAGATCCATGGGAAGCACACTCTGGGTTTTTAGGGAGATTTTTAAGGCTGGGAAGGTGGGGAGGCTGCTGTTGGCAGCCAGGCTGTACAGAATGCACACTTTTGGTGGGAGAAGCTCCCACATCCCTTCCCTCTGGGAGAACCCCAGACCTTCCTGGGAGCTCTCCTTGAGCCGTGCTCGTGCAGAACGAGCGCAGTCAATGGGCGAAGAAATCAAAGCAGGTGTTTGAGCAATATTCTCTATTGGATTAATAACGAGGAACAAATTGCATTAGGCACAGAAGGAATTAGAGCTGGCACGGGATTTCACTTTCATTTTGTGTCTGCACTCTCCCTGATTCTCCCTGATTCCTGTACAAGGAGCTGCCTGGCTGTGTAAATGTTTGTGCTCCTTCCACGCTCATCCAAGCCCCTGAGTGGTGGCTGTGGAGGCAGCCAGGGCAGAGGATGAGCTGCAACTGAAGCCCCTGGACCATGGGAGCACATCACAGCTCTGCTCCCCCTGGGAGCAGCCAGGAGTGGCCATCCCTGCACTGAGCACATCAGGAATTGCTCCTGAACATTCAGGAGAATTAGGAGCCCACGGAGAGCCGTGGCTGTTCACAGCTTCCAAACACAAAATCAGCTCTTCCAGGTGTTTCTGGGCTTCCTTCGGCAGTGATTTTCTGTTACCACCATGGAATTCTCCTCACACCAGTCCATGGGAGAGGCAGTTCAGGGCTGCCTGGCAGGTGAGGGACCTGCAGCTCTGAAACATCCCCGTGTCAGCAGCAGTCAGGCAGCTCCAGGAATCGCCTCAAGGATTTGTTTTCCTACCAATGTGATGCGTGGCTGAGTTTGTCTCCTTCCTGTAGGATGAACAAGAAATCATTTCTGGGAGCCTGGGTGGCCCTTTTGGTGCTAACAGCATGGCAGCGAGGTGAGTACGTGCCAGCAGGAAAACATTCCCCAGCTGGGCTGTGCCCAGAGACCCCAGGGGGCTTGGAAAACCACCCCAGAGGATTGAAACCACCCCAGAGGGGTTTGAAACCACCTCAGAGGGGTTTGAAACCACCCCAGAGGGATTGAAACCACCCCAGAGGGATTGGAAACCACCCCAGAGGGATTGAAGCCACCCCAGAGGGATTGAAACCACCCCAGAGGGGTTTGAAACCACCCCAGAGGGATTGGGAAACATCCCAGAGGGGTTTGAAACCACCCCAGAGGGATTGGAAACCACCCCAGAGGGTTTGGGAAACACCCCAGAGGGCTTGGGAAACACCCCAGAGGGACTGAAACTACCCCAGAGGGTTTGGGAAACACCCCAGCTCCTTAGCTGGAGCAAGACCAACAACCAGGGCAAACTGAGTGTTTCCCATGGGGAGGGAGGCACTGAGAATCCTAAGGGATGCCTGTGTTTATAATTTATATGGCTGTGTGTGCACCTGGAGCATTCCAGAGGAAGCAGGAGTTTGGAAAATTTCTGTGTTAGGGCTGCTGAGCAGGTAAGGTAGTGTGGCACCTGCAGAGCTAAAGAATTGAGGAATGTCTGCTGAGCCTCCTGTCTAAAAAGGGAATAAAATCCTTGTCTTGTAGCTGTGCCTTGGCTGCAATAACTCATCAGGTGAGTAACAGCTGTGAAATGATTTATTTCACTGCCTGGCAGGAGGAATTTTGCTGTGGCCCTTTGGATATGTCTGTAGAGAAAGGCTTGGACAGTGCCACCTCCCTTTATGTCCAACAGGGCGCTCAGGGCACACAAACATCCTGGGAAATCAGGGTGCCAGTGGGTGAGGCCAGATTTCCCCTTCCCTCCCTCATCCCAGGGAAATTTGGAGCCTGTGAAGGGTCAGGCAGTGACTCCTTAATGCCCAGCACGGAACATCCTCAGAGCTGGGCATCGAGGAGAGCCCTCCCTGTGTCCATGGGAACACAAATCTCAGCTGGAGGCCCCCAAGAGCCCAGGGCAGGGCCCAGGAAATGAAAGCATGTCCTGAATCCAGGTGAACAGAGCCAGGATTGTTCCAAGCCCGGGGGCTCTGTCATCCCAGATTGAATGTCGTGAGGCTTTCCTGCATCAAACAGGGGAGAAGGGTGAGGCAAACCCAGAAAATTCCCCTTTTGCTCTGTGGGGAGCTGGCTGGAGGAACAGGATGTGAAATGACAGCAGAAATCTGGCAGTGGCTGGGACAAGGAGGTATGTGTGCCCTGGAGCCTGAAGTGGCTGCCTGTGCCTCAAGCTGATGGATTTTAGGCTGGTAAAAAAGCAGCAGGCTGAAATGTGTCACAACCAACTTCTGAAGTACTTTTGGGAGAGACAATGATATTCACTGGCAGTGCCTTTTAGCAGGAAACTTTAATTTTGCTGGGAAATGTCAGAGCAATCGTGACCCCTCAGGCTGTCACCAGGAGCCCTGGCAGGGGAGGAACAGGCAGGAGGAAGGTGGGCACTGCCAGGAACGTGGCTCTGGGGGTTGGAATTGGTGCTGCTTGCTCCCCTGGGCACCTCAGCATGTGGAACAGCCAGTCCTGGCCACCCTGGGGCAGGGCAGGGACCTGCTGGCTCGTGTGAAGCCAAGACTTAGGGGGTTTGATGTGGTCACAGTCCCAGGGGAGGAAAAACAGCAGCTGTGCTGCATCCTGTGGTCACTGTGCTGTGCCCTGGACGATGCTTTTTCTCCTGAGCCTGTCCTAAAGCCAGTCCCATGGCCAGCAGCTCTGCCCTGGCTTCAGGCACCCTTTGGCTGCTGATGTTGGGGTTTGGTGCTGTTTTCTGTGGCCTCTCTGAAATCAGCACTGTCCTGACACTGCCCTGAGGATTCTTCTCCCTCTCCTTCCAGCTCACAGCATGGCAAGCCTCTACCCATTCTGGCAGAATGACACCAAAACCCCCAAAGTCGATGATGGGAGCTCGCCTGAAATTAAGATCTCTGTGCCATTCATCTTTTTTGGAGTCCCATACAGAAGCATTTATGTAAGTGGAGAAAGCAGATCTTCCCTTCATCCTTTTCCTTGCCATTATTGGCTGCATTTTAAGCACGCTCTGCCTGTCATCAGGAATTGGAAGATTTATTAGCAGCTACCTGACAAGTTCTTAGATTTCGTGAACTGATAGGTTTTATGATTAAGAAAGTCAAAGGTATATTTAATGGGATAATGTTCATAGGAAAGGAATCTAAAAGGCAATAAATTTTCTTTGTGGGGGATTAAATGGCACAGCAAAGCGAAGGGCTTGACACAGGAGACATCATTCCTGCTCCATGACAAGAGACAAGAACATGCAGGACCTGCAGGGGGGAAAAGGGGCAACAGTTCTGTGGGGGCCCCAGGCAAGGACAGGCTGCTGCTGCTTCCCAGGTGATGGCACAGCAAAAGCCTGGCTGAGGGGACACCAGGGCTGGCCTGAGAGGGGTCACCTGAGCTCACCTAAACCTTAGGCAGGGCCTAAGTCAGCCTGACTGTGCCACATCCCAAATTTTGTGGTCTCTGTAGGGTCAGAAGAGGGACAAAGACTCATCCATTCTCTTGTGCACAGCAGCCCTGGGAAAGCAGAATCCCATTCCAAACCCCTGCGTGGTGGGGGATTCCAGCATCCAGGGCAGCAGCGCCATTTGTCCTCTGTTCTCTGCAGAAATGTTGTTTTGGGGAGCATCTTCAGCAGACTCTGGGGAGGCTGAGGTGGCACCTCCCTGCTCCTGGGGAGCCCCAGGATCTGCCACAGATGACAAAGCCAAAGGCAGCTTTTTCCATGCAGCCACCTGTGCCACCATCATCCACATCCCTCAGCGCTGCAGAGCTGCTCTCCCAAGGCAGTGCCTCAGGAGATTTGGGTGCCATCCTGCTCTGATGGGTGCCTCTCCTGTAGAACCCCTATTTTAAAGACTTTTCAAGCTTTTGTCCTGCTTTTGGGGCTTCCTGCACCAACTCATGCCCACCATGGCTAGCATGAAGCGGAATCTGTGCCCGGATGGTCGGGCACAAAAAAAACAACAACCAAACCCAAATCCTCTCTCTCTGTGTTATAGACAGCTGTAATAAAATGAGTGAGCCAATCTAAATGAATAATTAACAATGAATTTATTAAATTAGCAAGCAGCAAAGTGAGCAAACAGCGCTGGGCGGCGGGGAGCTCTTCTCCACCAGACTCACAAAATGCGCCTGTCAGAGCACAGCTTATATACAGTTCCAGTCTCTGGGAACCTTTTTTTCTTTTTCTCCCCCTTCTTCTGGTTATCTTTTGTAACGCTCCTGTGCCTCCTGTTGCTGGGTGCTTGTTTTAACCCTCTGATGGTCGTTGAGGCTGAAGTTTTTAGTCTTCTTCAGGTTGCCATCACGTGCAGTACACGTGGTTATCACATTTGGAAAACACGTTGATTGGGCAGCATTTGCACACTTTTTATCTAGCCTTTCGTACCATCCCAAACAATAATAATTCTTTTGTGTAACTCTGAGCACCAACTAGCTCTTCTACATAACAATTTCTCTGCGTAACAATTTCTCTGGGTAGCCTTGAGCGACAACAGATAACCATTTTCCTAACACCCGCATTTCCTGACAAACCAGCAGCTCTGTGCTGATTCACTCAAAACCAAATGCTGTGTGTGTGGGGTTGGGGGGGGGTCTCCACTCAGGTCAACAACAACGGCGTGATCTCCTTCAACGCCCTGGTCAGCCAGTTCACACCCGAGGCCTTCCCGCTGACCGACGGCCGCGCCTTCGTGGCGCCCTTCTGGGCAGACGCGCACAACGGCATCCGCGGCGAGATCTACTACAGGGAGAGCACGGAGCCAGAGCTGCTCCGCAGGGCTTCCCGGGACATCCGCAGGCACTTCAGGGACATGGCCTCCTTCTCTGCCCTCTGGGTGTTCGTTGTCACCTGGGAGGAGGTGACGTTCTATGGCGGGAGCAGCACGACGCCGGTAAGCGGCTCCTCGTGGGTGTGATCCGCGGGTAAAACGGAGTGAGATGCTTGGTGTTGCTGCTCCCCTGTTCCCTTCTGGGCAGAGGAGCACCACGGTCCTTTTGTTCTCTTCATGTGGGAATCAGGGATACAGGGAATGTTTCTCTGCCTGTCCTGGAAGGTTCTGACCCTCAGGAAAACTCTGGGTTTGACATCCATCCATGGAGAAAGCTTCCAAGGCTTTGGGATGGAGTGCAAACGACCAGACAGTGACTTAGAAAGTAGCATGGTTGGTAGTGTGTCACTTGGTGTGAAAATGTGTATTTGGGGTTTAGATAGTATGGGTGTGCAAACAAGCAGAGTGTGAATTGGAAAGCAGTGAGGTTGGTAGTGTGTCACTTGGTGTGAAAATGTGTATTTTATATAGTATGGGTGTGCAAACGAGCAGAGTGTGAATTGGAAAGCAGTGAGGTTTGTAGTTGTCACTTGGTGTGAAAATTTATATTTGGGTTTTATATAGTATGGGTGTGGAATCCTCCTCAAGATGGAGGATTGTGGGCATTGCCTCAGTTTCCCTTCTTCTTCACCTGCTCCATGTTCTGCAGTGTTGGGAGCACAAAATTATTGGATAGAATCAGCCACAGTGCAAGTGTTGTGTGAGCAGACAAATAATTAGGTATTGGCAGTAGAGTAATAACAACAGACGTTTTAGGAACATGGTATCAAGTAATTGATCACTTTATCTTGGATAAATTCAAACATTTTGAGCCTTTGGAGGCTTTTGCTGGCGTGTTTTCCAAGAGTGCAAAGCCTGTGTCACTCCTGGCTCGAAATTTGTGGCAAGAAAATAATAAACAACCTCTAGAGACCAAAAAAGCAAAGCCCCTGTGCTTCATCTGTGGGTCACACAAAACCATCGGGGGCTGCAGAGCTCCAGCAACCCCCGGGTGAGGGGAAAACCCCCCACATCTCCCCTGGGAGGCTGGAGGAGCCTCGCTGCCTGCTTTAAGGTCTCCAGGGAAAGCATCGCCTCCTCAGTGTTTGTAGGATCTAAGCAAGGCTCTGACACCAATTAGGACTTTTTGGCTTGATCATAATGCATTCCTTGCATACAAATTCAGACGTTCCTGATGGCAGCTCCCTGCCCGCATGGGAGATTGATCACGCTGATCAGAGTCACACTAATGACTTGTGACATAAATGTGTGAGCTGTATCTCACAGGAGGGGGATGGCAGTGGGATGTTTGTCAGGGCTTGAACAGCTTTTAAATATCTGGTGGATTTGTGAGCTGTGACTGCAGCTGATGTTGGGAGGTCCGTGCTGGACTGCTGGGAGGGCCTGTGCTGGAGCTTGGGGTGAAGATGGAATCAGAGTAGTTTGGGTTGGAAAAGATCACCTCATTGCACCCCCTGCCATGGACAGGGACACCTTCCTCTAGACCAGGTATCCCCAAGCCTCATCCAAGCCATTCTCAAACAGCAAGTGAGGGATCCCAGCTATTGCCCAGGATTAGCCTGTGTGCTGTGAGGGCCAAACCCCAGCTTCTCCTGTCTCGAGGAGCTGGCTCTCATGAGCAGTTCAACTCTTTCCCAGTTGTTAGAGAAGCTTGAGATTTGATGCATATTTTTTGCCAGTCCTGGCAGCCCTTGCAGAAAAAACCCACATATATATATTTTTATATATATATATTTGCAGACAGCAAGCAATATAGAGATTCATGTATTGCCTGAAGAATTACATTTGCAACACAATGCAATTTATTTTGCTACAGAGCAGCCTTCCTGCTCAGCAGCAGCCAGGGCTCGGGGTTGGCACCAGGAATAGCACCATGCAACTTAAGCAGGAATTTCATAGCAGTGCAGACAAGCTGCAGAAAATTTGGGAATGTGGCCTCAGGAATGCTGCAGGTGCTGCCTGGAGATGTCACCTGAGCAAACAGGTTCATTTTCTGAAGGCCTGGTTGGACAGACAGGGTGCTCCATGGCCAGGAGCTCCAAAGAGGGGAATTTTGGGGGCTGGTGGAAGTGTTCTTCACGAGGAGAGCCAGGTGTAAGATTCACCTCCTGCCTCCCTCCCAGAGGCTCCTGAGCAGAGCAGGGTTTTTTTGCTGCGTGGCAAAGCTGTTGTGGCACTCTCCAGGTGCCACTGCCTTGATGTGTGACGTGTTTGTGATCTCCCAGCACGACAAAAACCTTGGCAAAGGTGAGCAAGAGGAAAGCACGAGTAGGAGGAAGAATGCCAGGGAAAGGCTGAGGAGTGGAAGTGGCTCTGCTTTAGGCTGCCCTGCTTGCCCTGGTGTGAACTGTGCCATTCGCAGCTGCTGGGAGGCAGCTCTGCCCACACCTCTCTCTCTCCTGACAGCTCCCAGAGCTGCTTCGCCTCCGTGTTCCAGAGTTCTCCTGGCAGGGCCTCGTTTCCTTGGAAGTGACATCCCCTGTGGCGTGCAGGCAGCGAGAGCAGCCCGGGCTCCCCTCCCAGCCATCCTCAGTGGGTTTGCTCCAAGGGGATGGAATAATGTATTTGTCCTGGTTTAGGGCTAATTTGGGAGAAAACCTCCAAATGAGTCCCTCCAGGAAGCAAATTCAAGCAGCCTCACCCCCAGCTGGTTTGGGAAAAGATTTCCTTGGAGAAAAGTGGGGAAAAGAACCTGTGTATTTAACAGAGATTGAACAGTATTAAACAATGAAACCTCTTGCTGTTCCAAGAGATGGCAGGTCCAGGAAAGTCCTTGTTGTGGGGAGTAGTTTGGCTTGCTCAGTCTCTTATCAGTCCCTCTGCTGCTGGAAAGTGCCAAGGCCCAGGCCCCGATGGACCACAGGCGTGAGCTCCTGGTGGTTTTCTGGGTTTTCAGTCCAGAGCAGGTTTGGATAAATTCAAGGAAAAAGGAAGGAGAAAAGACAATCTGGGGAACTTCCCTGACTCAGCTAGCTAAAAACTAACAGCAAAGGAGAGCTCTGTCCTGCTGTCTGTCCGTGCTGCAGACAGCACAGGCCAGAGAGGCAGGAGGGAAATGAGTGCAAAGTCACCCCCAGCCCTCCCCTTCCTCCAGCAGCCGCCACCTGCTCAGGGCTCCTGGCAGGATAAGCTCCCCAGGGGGAGATGGTTGGATCTGTGGGCTTTCCCAATCACCTGGGAATTGTTTCTGTGGCTCTGTCTTCCTCCCCAGTGTGCAGTGCCCAGGCAGCCAGGCTGGAAGTGTTGCTCTGGATTAATTAAAAGACAGCCCACATTTTACACCCTGCTTAAAATCCTGCTTGCTCAGAGGCAGGAGGAGCTGTTCTCCTGGCGTGGTCCCAGGGCAGCGATGGGAAGGACAGGAAAATGCAGGGAGCTGAGAGAAGTGACTGACTGCATTCCCAGCCATGAGCTCTGCTGCTGGAGCTGCAGGGATAGAGCATCTCAAGAGAAGGAGCTACTTCTGTCTTTCTGCACAGCCCTAAAAGAGAAGATGGGCTCTTCCCACCTGGATTCTGGCTGGAATGTGCCTGGAGTCTGTGGGGCTGGAAATGCAGAGTCATTTCAAGTGAAAGGAAGAACACGAGCAGAGGATCTAGCAGGTGGGGAGGGGATTTGGCAGCCAGCAAAGTGCAGGATATACGTGGCTGGCTTGGATGTAATCCACCCTCAGCAGCGTTGTAGGATATGACTGTGGAAAGGACCCGGGAAAGATAATGCAGGAATACATCTCAGACAGGGTAACGGGAGAGAAATGATCACAGCAGCCAAATCCTGCCCGCTGCTCCTTCCCCCTGAGCTCATTCTCATGCTGCCATCTATTGGCGTTCCCTTGGATCAGAGATGATTCTTCACACGCTCCCAGGTGGAGGAAGGAGCAGCAATGGGAGCTGCTGGAGCTGTGCCAGCAAGAACAAACCTATTTTGGGTCTCATTCCGCTTCTGCTCTTCACTGGGAGGCTCACCCGGGCCACGCATCAGTGTGGCAGAAGGGCAGGAGAAAAGCAGTGCCAGCTGTGAATGCGCCCGTGGTTTTCCACAGGTGAACACGTTCCAGGCTGTGCTGATCACAGACGGGGTGTCATCCTTTGCTTTGTTTAACTACCACGAAATCAGCTGGACCACGGGCACAGCCAGCGGAGGGGACCCCCTCACTGGTCTCGGCGGGGTGATGGCTCAGGTGAGGCTCTTGCTGCCCTATCCCCACCCCTGCTGAGCTCTTGGATGACTTCCTGTGGCTTTTCCAAGGGATCCATGCTTGCTCAGGCTGCTGGGTGCCTCAGCAACCCCAGCCCTCAAATGCTGGGCACGGTGGGATGAGCAAACAGAAGTGTGGTGGTGGCAGCAGTGCCACAGCCAGTCCCTCTGCCTGAGGAAGGCGACATTCCTGCTTAAGGAATGCAGGATTCCTGCATCCCCACATCGCTTCCTGCCCTACATTGCTGCCCCACTTTATTTTGGCCACCCAATTCACACACCCATAGATCTAGGTGTACGTACATATGGATCTGTACAAGCATAAATCTGTGAATACACATCCCTTCTGCTTGTAGTGCCGGTTTAGCTTTTCATTCACGTCCAGACTACCTGAAAACATAAACTTAGACTTCCTGAAAACAGAAATCTCCAGAAAGAGCTGTTAAAACTGAAGAAGATGCAGTCAGGGTGGAACAGAGAAGTGAGGAAATGCAGCATCACTTTCCCGTTGCCAAGAAGGGTGATGGAATTTGCTCTCTCTCTGGTTTAGGCTGGCTTCAATGGTGGAAATCTCACCAACTTTTTCAGCATCCCAGGCTCCAGAACCCCAGACATTGTCAATATTGAGGAAACAACCAACGTAAACATCCCTGGGCGCTGGGCTTTCAAAATAGATGGCAGAGAAATAGACCCGGCCAACGGCTGCAGCCTGAGAGGTAAGGCAGAAATGGCATTGCTTGTCCCCAGATTTTGGGGTGCAGTGCAGCAAAAGGCGATGCTGTTGGGTGCTGCGTGATCTCTTTTAGCCAGGGCATCCCCATGAGCTGCAGCTGCAGGGACAGAAACACAAGAGAGGGTTCAGTCCTTGCACGTCTCCGAGTTCCTGCAATAATTGGTGGCAACAGGAAAGACGCAGGGACAGCAATTTCCTCCTGCCCATAAATTAGGGAAGCTGATCTTGTGGTGCCATTTCCCTTGTTTGTGCAGGAGGAACAGCAGATTTTGCAGGCAGGACAAATGCCATGTGTCTGCAGCAGTTACGGAGTCTGTGCCTGTCACTGACAGCGCGGGGCCATAAAGGGATTAATCGATGCACACACTGCCTGCACAGGGACTCTGCTGCTGAAAGATTATTGCATTTCCACTTGACAAATAAAACTGTCAGGAACATTCACTGTGCTCCAGGAATCTTTCCAGCAAGAGAGGATTGTCATTTGCTGACAGATACCGGAGACATGTGGCTTCTTTATGTCCTAGTTTAAGGCTACTGAAGGTCCATGAGATTCCAAGGCTCTTGCAGCTCCAGCAGAGTTTTGGGTCCAGCTGCTCCAGCATTTTCCAGCTGCTGACCTCAGGAAGAAAGGCTGGACTTTGCAGAGGAGCTGGAAACAAGTCTCAGCTCTGCAGGTGACAAGAGGAGTGCGAGTAGATCCCACCACTGGATTCAGATTTCACGGTGAATGGCTGATTGCCCCCCAGAGGAGGAGATGCAGCACGAGGTGTTGGATCTGAATGACATCCCTTTCCCAAATTCCCCACACCAGGATGGCTGGAGCGTGGGCCTTGCCAAAGGAGACATTTGCTGCGGGGAAGCAGAAAATAGCTTTTTTTTTTTTTTTTTGTAGGAGGCAGGGAAGAGAACAAAAAGTTTAGGAGAGGTAAACTCAGGCAGCGCACGGCAGAAGCCACGCGCCGGAGGAGTGTGAAAATGGCCAGATGGAGGGGAGAGAAACTCTCACAGGGACTTGCCACCCTTGTTCTCCAGCCTTCTCCCTGCCTCTCCTGTCTCTCACCAGCCAAACCCGCTCCCTCTCTGGTGGTGTAACATGTCTGCTCCGTCTGGGCTGTGCCATCACTCAGCGCTCTGCTGGGGCTCCTGTGTGGGGTGGAAGTTGCTTATCAACAGCTCTTTGGTGCTGTAACTACTACGAGCTCGTCCTGAATGGGAGTAAATCGCTCCTGGCGCTGCTGGTGACAGAGTGACTTTTTGACCAGCAGAGTTATTTGAACAGGGGAACCATAGAAGTGATAGCAAAGCTGGAGGACGGTGCAAGTGCAGCAAAAGTGCTGGAAACTGCCTCTAAATTGGGCTTTTCCATTGGGATAACAGCACAAATGCCCCCTGTGCCCTGCAATACTGAAGAAGAACCAGAGTGGTGGGTGTCTAAAATGCATGGAATAACCTTCAAGTTTTCCAGCCTGTGTGCTGCAGCCCTGACCCCGGATTTGTGACAGCACTCGCAGCATTCCAGGCACTCATGGCGTGGGTAGGACTCGAAGAAGATGCACCACGTGTCAGAAACAAAGCTTGGGATTTGCTGAGTGACTCTTGCTGGGAGTTTGCACAAACAAAGCAGATGAGAAGCCCAGCAGAGCACATGGTGGAGGTGGTCTCCATCGCAAGACCCCCAAGGGTGCACTCAGAGCGTGTTTCTGTTTCAAGAAGTGATGTAGCGTGGGTTTTTCCCTTTCTGTCTTTCTAGGACAGTTTCTCCGTCAAGGGGAGATCTTTTGGGACAACGCCAACTGCACCACCAAGTGCCGCTGCCTGGACTTCAACAATGAGATCCTCTGCCAGGACATGGCTTGTGGCCCCTTCGAGGCGTGTGAGACGAAGAGCAAATTCTTCCAGTGCGTGCCGGTGGAGAGCAGCACCTGCGTGGTGTTCGGAGATCCACATTACCACACCTTCGACGGCTTCCTCTTTCACTTCCAGGGTTCCTGCTCCTACCTCCTCGCCAGGCAGTGCTGGCCAGGCTCCCAGCTGCCCTACTTCAACGTGGAGGCCAAGAATGAGAACCGAGGCGGCTCCTCCGTCTCCTGGCTGAGGGATATTTTTGTGGAGGTCTACTCGCACAAGATTGTTCTCCCCAAGGGCAGCTTTGGGAAGGCAAAGGTAAGAGCTCTGCTGGAAGGGGAGAACTTGTCAGGTCAGCTCCTCTGAGGTGGCAGCAGCCTGGAGAGTGTGGGATGGCACTTCTGGGCCTTGTGAAGGGGGCACATCTGTCCCTCTGTGCATGTCCCTACCCCAGGACCCCACAGCACGAGGGCTCTGCTATTCCTCGCGCTGGCTCAGCTGCTGGCTGTTGTCCCCGCAGGTGGACGACCTGGTGGTGTCCCTGCCCATCTCCTTGGAACTGGGTGCAATCAAGGTCTACCAAAGCGGCCTGTCCACTGCCCTGGAGACTGACTTTGGCCTGCTGGTGACCTACGACGGGCAGCACTACGCCTCCGTGTCCGTGCCGGGCTCGTACATCAACGCCACGTGCGGGCTGTGCGGCAACTACAACAAAGACCCCGAGGACGACGTCCTGCGCTCGGACGGGAGGGCGGCCGCGTCGGTGCCGGAGCTGGGCGAGAGCTGGCAGGTGCCGCATGCCGAGCGCAGGTGCTCCACGGGCTGCCTGGAGAACTGCAGCCTCTGCGACCCCGCCTCCGAGGCTCTGTATTTCACCGCCGAGTACTGCGGCTTCATCAACAAGAGCGGGGGCCCCCTCTGGGAGTGTGGCTCTGTGGTGGATCCCACTGCCTTCATCCACAGCTGTGTCTACGACCTCTGCAGCGCCAAGGACAACGGCACCGGGCTGTGCCAAGCCATCCAGGCGTATGCCACCGTGTGCCAGGCCCTGGGCATCTCGGTGGGAGAGTGGCGGAGCCAGACGGGATGTGGTGAGTGTTTGGGAGGAAGGGAGCAGTGCCAGGGGTTTGCCTGTGTGCCCAGGAGTGGGTGACAGGAGGGGGAGGAAACTCAGGGAGGGAACTGGGAGAGAAGTGCTTGGTTCCTCCTCTTCATGGCATCACGCCGTTGCTCTGGTAAAATTGTGGCACAAGTCAGGCTTGTGGAAGGTGGGAGCTCCACGTTGCTCTGGAGATCATCAGCTGCCATAAGGAGAGTAGGAGGCTGGACTGGAATGGGGACTGGTTGGTCAGTCCACCATCCTTGCACCCATAAATACCTGTGGGCAGCTCTGGGGCTATTTTGGAGAAGCCCAGGACTGGCCAGGGAGGCCTGGGTGGGAAATGGAGGGGCCAATCCTACTACTGAGGCCTCCATGGGTTCCTCTGTGTCATCTCTGCTGTGGTCAGCGGGAAGGTGGCAGCTGACCCCGAGCCGTGCTGTGACGTGGCCCTTCTGTTTGTCACCCCTCTGCGCCCACAGCGGCGGCCGTGCAGTGCCCGGAGCTCGGCCAGTACTCGGTGTGTGCCAGCAGCTGCCCTGCCACCTGCTCCGACCTCACGGCCCCGCTGGCCTGCGCCTCCCCCTGCACCGAGAGCTGCGAGTGCCCCGAGGGCCACGTCCTCAGCGCCGACCGCTGCGTCCCCGTGCAGGGCTGCGGCTGCGACGTCAATGGCCGCTACTACCCCGTCGGGGAGTCCTTCTGGGCTTCTCCAGACTGCACTGTGCAGTGCCACTGCGAGGCTGGCGGGGAGGCCAGGTGCTTCAACACCACCTGCCTCGAGGGAGAGATCTGCACCATCGAGAACGGCTACCGGGGCTGCTACCCGAAGCGGGAGACCGTGTGTTTGGTGGGGCAGGACCAGGTGCTGCACACCTTTGATGGCATCACCTTCCCCTACCCGCTGGAACAGTCCTACACGCTGCTCAAGACCTGCCCAGAGAGGCCAGACTTCATCGAGGTGGACATCAGCCAGAAGAAGGCTGGCTCCGCTCCCAACGGGCCGCGCGTCGTGCGGGTCCAGGCGGCCGGCCAAGAGGTGAAGATTGGAGGCACCAGGCTGTCAGACATTAAGGTAAAGGGGCTGCCCAGGGACAGGGTGGGAGGTGGTGTGATCCACTGGAGAAGGGCTGTGGACACCACAGGGACACTTGAACCGTCCTGTGGAGGCCCTTTGGGTGCCTGTGAAGTTGTTGCCACAGCACTGCTCGCTTCTGTTTGCTGAGGAGGCTTTCCTGCCTCCTCCTTCTCCTGCAAATTGCTTTTTCCCTGGAAGAAAAATTGCTTTTTGTGGGGCAAAAGCCAAATATACAGCTGTACACCCTCACTCAGAGGAGGCTCTGGGCCTTGGAGGGTGGGTTTGGCTCAGGAAGTGTTTCATGTCCACAGCGTGGTTGGGCAAAGCCACATCACCCTCCCTTGAATCCTCTCCGCCTTGTTCCTTGTAGGTGAATGGTTATGACGTGGAGCTGCCCTATTTCCACCCCTCTGGGCGCCTGGAAATCTATCGGACTGACAACAGCACCGTGATGGAGTCTGAGGGGCTCCTGGCCATCAGCTACTACGACTCTGGCCTGCTGGAGATCCGCCTCTCCACCTCCTACTTCAACTGCACCGGGGGCCTCTGCGGCCTCTTCAATGACAACGCCACCGACGAGTTCTGCCTGCCCAAGGGCAAGTTCACGGACAACCTGGAGCTCTTCCTGGAGAGCTGGACCACCTTCGACGAGATCTGCAACGGCGAGTGCGGGGACCTGCTCATGGCTTGCAACAACGACTCGGAGCTGCTCAAGTCCTACAGGAGCCGCTCCAGCTGCGGCATCATCAACGACCCCACCAACAGCTCCTTCCTGGAGTGTCACAGCGTGGTCAACGTCTCAGCCTACTACAGGACGTGCCTCTTCCGCCTGTGCCAGAGCGGGGGCAATGTCTCGGAGCTGTGTGACTCGGTGGCACGCTACGCCAGCGCCTGCAAGAACGCCGACGTGGACATCGGCCAGTGGAGGAGCTACAGCTTCTGCCGTGAGTCCACCAAAGCTCTTCATCACCCAGGGTGGGGAGAAGGGAGTTTGGAACTCACCAAACCCAGGCAGAAAGGACTTTGGAACCTGCCAAACCCAGGCAGAAGGGACTTTAGAACCCACCAAACCCAGAGTCCTTTTTGTTGGGGATTTGTGGGCGTGCAGAGGTGGGAGAGCTTTCCGTGCGGGATGCTGGAATCGCAGGCAGCAGTTTCTGGAGCCAGCAGAGACAGATTTCCCAGAGAAGTGGTTTCAGGGTGCCATTTCAGGAGGCAGCAGAAGTTTTATGGTGCGCTGTAGGAGCGTTCTGGAGCCCCAGATGGTGTCTGGCGGTGCCACCACCAGAGGATAATTTGAATAACACTGGGTTTTAGCTGCTGCTGTAAACTTGCCATGGATGGGAGAACATTCATAATTCAGAAGCAAATGTGAAAAGCCCCGAGTGTGGAAGTAGATGGTGGGAAGGCTGCGCCTGTCTCTGCCTCAGAGATTTCAGGGAGGTGTTTGTTTGGGAAACAGGAGGAGGTGACTCTTGGCACATGGCAGGACAGGGTTGAGATATGAGGGGGGAGAGGGCCACAGAGAGAATGGGATGAGCCAGTGGCCACAAGATGCTGTCACCGTTTCCCCTTTTCCCCTGAATCCATCAGCACCCGCTTTTTGCCTGTTCCTCACCCCGCACTGCCAGAGCTGGGGGCTCAGGCTCTGTGTTTCTGTGTTTGCCAACCCTGCAGCTCTCTCCTGCCCGGAGAACAGCCACTTCGAGGAGTGCATGAGCTGCGTGGAGACCTGCGAGAGCCTGGCCTCGGGCCCCGTGTGCAGGGACACCTGCTCGGAGGGCTGCCAGTGCGACGAGGGCTTCGCCCTGCGCGGCACCCGCTGCATCCCCCGCCGCGAGTGCGGCTGCAACTTCGAGGGCCGGCAGCTGGCCACCAACCAGACCTTCTGGATGGACATCTCCTGCCACTTCCTGTGCTACTGCAACGGCTCGGACAACAGCGTGTACTGCGAGAACGTGTCCTGCAAGGACGACGAGTATTGCCTGGAGGAGAACGGCCTCTACTACTGCCATGTCCGCACCGATGCCTCGTGCATCATCTCGGGCTATGGGCACTACCTGACTTTTGATGGCTACTCCTTCGACTTCCAGAGCAGCTGTGAGCTGGTGCTGTGCACCACCATCTCCCGGCCCAGGGTGGAGCGCTCGGACACGTTCCCAGCGTTCACTGTCACGGCCAAGAACGAGGATCGGGACACCTCCCTGGCCCTGTGGGTGAAGCAGGTCCAAGTGGAGGTCTTTAATTACAACATCGTTATCCACCGTGCCTACAAATACACTGTGATGGTGAGTGCAGCGCTGTGAGGGAGGTGATTTTTCCTGCAGGTGTGACTCCCAAACCGTGGAGCAAAACCCTGGACATGAGGCCTTCTGGCTTGCAGGGTTTTCTTGGGGTCAGGTCATGCTTGGGCTTGTCCTAGGGTGCTTCCAGGCACAGCTTTTGGAGCGGACTTCTGTTTAGGCTGCCTTGTTTTGGTCAGCAGGGACCTTTCTCTGGCAATGCCAAGCAGCCCTCATTTTTGTGTCCTTCTGTGGAAGCTCCCACACCCTTCCCCCTCACAGCGGGCTTTGTTTCCTCCCTGCAGATCAACGACGAGCGTCTGTACCTTCCCCTGAAGCTGGGCCAGGGCAAAGTGAACATCTTCGCCTTCGGTTTCCACATCGTGGTGGAGACCGACTTCGGGCTGAAGGTGGTGTACGACTGGAAGACTTTCCTGTCCGTCACCATCCCACGGGGCTTCCAGAACCTCACCTACGGCCTCTGTGGCCGCTACAACGGCAACCCCGAGGACGACCTGGTGGCCACAGGGGGGACACCGGCCACCAGCATCAGTGACTTTGTGCAGAGCTGGGCCAAGCGGGACGCCTTCTGCCGCGTGGGCTGCGGCGACCGCTGCCCAGCCTGTGGCAAGGTGGAAGGATTCTGGAAGCCCCAGCAGCTCTGCAGCCTCATCCCCAGCCAAAGTGGTGTCTTTGCAAAGTGCCACAGCAAGATCAACCCCGGCTTCTTCTACAAGAACTGCCTCTTTGACACCTGCGTGGATGGGGGGGCCATGCAGACCGCCTGCAGCTGGCTGCAGAACTACGCCAGCACCTGCCAGACTCAGGGCATTGCTATCACTGGCTGGAGGAACTTCACCTCGTGCTGTAAGTGCCATCCTGCCTCCAGGTCCTTCTTCTCCTGGGGTGCCAGGGACGGGGAGGCCAATGGGAGACCTCACCTTGGGTGAGGCGGGTGAAGTCTGGGACACTGTATTCTCTCGGAGTTGTCACAAGCTGCATGTGGTACGGCAGGAGCGGGGATGGAAAGGGGGAAGTCTTAAGGTCAGAAGGGACAGGGATGGAAAATAGGAAGTCTCAAGGTCAGAAGAGACAGGGATGGAAAATAGAAAGCCTCAAGCTCAGAAGGCATCAGCCATCCCCCACTGTTAACCAAGGATTACATGAGTCAGCCTCAATGCCAGCAGTGCATGTTTGCTCTAATGAAGCTGCAGCCCCTTGTCAATAAGATGATGATGTGCTGTTCAATCAGGCTCCTGAGGATGGGCACTGCACACATCCCCGGCAGCCAATCTGTCTGGCAAATCAGATGGGAAGTAATTGTCTTTGCTAACGAGACTGAAAATTAAATTTGTGTCGTTTTTCCCTTCTAACAAGCAAGCTCATGGCTCAGGGGCCCTGCTCTCACGGGGTGGTGAGGCCACAGACTGGCACCATGCATGACAGGTCTGAATCAATCCCTGGTGGGGAGCCAGGTTGGTTGTGTCCACGGAGCTAATCTGTGACTGTTGTGTCCCCTGCTCAGCTGTCAGCTGTCCCCCCAACAGCCACTACGAGAGCTGCGTGTCCCTGTGCCAGCCCCGATGTGCCGCCATCCGGCTGAAGAGCGACTGCAGCCACTACTGCGTGGAGGGCTGCCAGTGTGACCCTGGCTATGTGCTCAATGGCAAGAGCTGCATCCTGCCCCACAACTGTGGCTGCTACTCTGACGGCAAATACTACGAGGTACGCAGCTCTTGGGGCCTGCTCCTTCCCTCTGGGTGAGATTTCTGGGCAGAGTTTGAGTGGGGATGACAGTCAGGATGGGCTGGCAGCAGGGCTAGAGAGGAGAGGGGTGTCATTCAGTGGTGTGCTGCACAGGGAGTCTTTCTATCCAAAAAAAACCCATCATGCAGTTGTCGGGTGAAGGTGACCTGAGTGTCAAACAGGAGGAAGCTGGTGGAGGTGGGATGGAGAGAAGGGGAAGACTTTTTGATGAGTGTCAAAATTGTATGATCACATTGTGCTAGGTATTCACACATCGTAGATTTAGTGTTTCACGTGAAATCTGCTTTCTCACAGCTGCTGGATGTCACTGAGGAGTTTGAAGCAGCAGAGTGCTGTGTTGGTAGCGTTGGTCATATCATAGCAGGCTGTATTTTGTACCAGTGGAACTGTTCTGTGTAAGGTGCCTTTGTTCCATAAGGAGCCAGTATTGGGGTTCTGCCATCTGGGCTTCCTTGCAGATGGGTTGGTGGCTTGCAGAACGCAAGGGAGAGACCAAAGGGGTATTAAGCACTGTGGCTTTGTGTGTGCACAAGAGGTGAGGGAGCTTGTGGTGGCAGTGCAAGCTGAGCGTGGGCAGCAGAGGTAGGCGCAAGCTGCCAGCGCGTTCTCTGCAGCCTTTCCTCTGCCCTTGTTTTCTGCTCTCACTCGTCGTGTGACAGAGAGGTGTAAACCTTGTCCCAGACAAGCCCAGAGGCTGCCAGGGCAGCCGGTGACGGGTCCCTCTTTCAGCCCAAGCAGCTCTTCTGGAGCGGGGACTGCACGCGGCGCTGCCGCTGCTTCCGGCGCAACCTGATCCAGTGCGACCCCCGGCACTGCAAGTCGGACGAGGAGTGCGCGCTGCGCAACGGCGTCCGCGGCTGCTTCAGCACCCGCAGCTCCTTCTGCCTGGCGGCCGGCGGCGGCGTCTTCCGCACCTTCGACGGCGCCTTCCTCCGCTTCCCCGCCAACTGCGCCTTCGTCCTCTCCACCATCTGCCAGAAGCTGCCCGACTTCTCCTTCCAGCTCATCATCAACTTCGACAAGTGGTCCTCGCCCAACCTCACCATCATCTCCCCCGTGTACTTCTACATCAACGAGGAGCAGATCCTCATCAGTGACAGGAACACTGTCAAGGTGGGGGTCTCGTCTGGGGGTCTGGGGTGTCCAGCCCCTCCAGAGTGGGGCTGGGAGGGGATAGTGGGTGGCAGTGCAGGCTGCACGATGGTCTCCACAAAGGCCCCAGACAACTGTTGATGTTTTCACAGCTGGGATGGTGGGAAGCAGCTGTGGAATCTTTTATGGGTGGCTCATGCCCACATCTGTAGGCAGAGGATACAGGAGGGACATCAGCTCTGTGCCCTTCTCTCGCGCCAGGTGAACGGAAGCCACGTGAGCATCCCCTTTGTCACGGGGCTGTCCACCAAGATCTTCAGCCAGGAGGGCTTCCTGGTCATTGACTCCAGCCCTGACATCCAGATCCGCTACAACGGCTTCAACGTCATCAAAATCACCATCGGGGACCGGCTGCAGAACAAGGTGTGCGGCCTCTGCGGCAACTTCAACGGCGACCGCTCCGACGACTACGCCACGCTGCGGGGCAAGCCGGCCGTCAGCAGCGTGGTGCTGGCACAGAGCTGGAAAACCAACGGCATGCAGAAGAGGTGAGTGGACAGAGAGCCCTTTCCCACCAGGTGGGAGCGGGAATGGGAGCAGGGCTGGCCGTGAAAGGAGCCCCCACGACGTGTCCGGTGCCCACAGCTGCAACGAGCTGCAGTACTCGCAATACGCCGCCTCCTGCGACAACGTCCAGATCCAGGAGCTGCAGAGTGACAGCTACTGCCTGAAGCTGACCGACATGAAGGGCTTCTTCCAGCCCTGCTACGGCCTCCTGGACCCGCTGCCCTTTTACGAGTCCTGCTTTCTGGATGGCTGCTACAACCACAAGAAGGTCCAGCTGTGCGGCTCGCTGGCTGCCTACGGAGAAGCCTGCCGGACCTTTGGCATCCTGGGCACCGACTGGATCGAGAAGGAGAATTGCTGTAAGAGAACTGGGGCTGCTCAGGCCCGGGGGAGCCCCTGGGGAGAGGGGCTAGGAGTGGCTGCTCCCATGGTCTGAGGGTAAAGGTTGTGTTTGTGCTGTGTCTTGTGCTGTTTAGCAGGAGTGGTGGAAGATCCCTGCGTGGGCGCCGACTGCCCCAACCGCACGTGCGAGCTGGACAACGGTGGGGAGCTGTGCGGCTGCATCGAGCCCCCGCCCTATGGGAACAGTGAGTCCTCTGCTCCTGGCTGTGGGGTCAGTGCTCCACGTTGGGCCATCATGCCACAGGGGCTTTGGGAAGGGATGTGCTGAGGGCTGTGACCTCTGCCAAGATGGGTTTCCCTGACCATGCACAATTCAGGAGAGGAGCAGAGAGCAGGGAACAGCTTTTCTGGGGTTCACATCATGGGCTTCTCTGGCTTGGGAGCACTTTGAGCAGCAGGGATGTAGGATGGGCAGAGCACACTGCAGGAGATGATCCCAGCCCATTTCGGGGGGTGGATAGAAGTGCCAAGGGGCCATTTGTGGTGATCTGAAGCGGTGTTATCTTCTCCTCCAGCCACCCACGACATCATTGATGCGGAGGTGACCTGCAAGGCTGCCCAAATGGAGGTGTCCATTTCAAAGTGCAAGCTGTTCCAGCTGGGCTTTGAGCGTGAGGGCGTGCGGGTCAACGACCGCCACTGCCCTGGCATCGAAGGGGAGGACTTCATCTCCTTCCAGATCAACAACACTAAAGGCAACTGTGGCAACTTGGTGCAGGTGAGCTGGGACATGGGGCACACAGGGCTGGGAGTGCAGGACAGTCCACTGCAGTCCAGCTCAACTCCAGGGCTGGGGCAGCACTGTGTAAGTGATGCTTGGAGGAGGTGCTTTAATGGGCTGGGGGTCAAGGAGAACACAGGAAGGTTTTGTAGAGTAAGGATGCAATTCCAAGCCCCACCATTCCATACCCTTTCTGGCCAGAGGTGGAGGAGCAGCAGGTCCCTTGTCACACAGCTCATTTAGAGGTGCTCATTAGGCAAGTGGGGACAGCTGGAATTAAGCAGTGCCCTGTGTTCCCTCTGCAGTCCAACAGCACTCACATAGTGTACAAGAACACGGTGTGGATCGAGAGTGCCAACAACACAGGCAACATCATCACCCGGGACAGGACCATCAACGTGGAGTTTTCTTGTGCCTATGAGCTGGACATCAAGATCTCCCTGGATTCAGTTGTGCGGCCGATGCTCAGGTAGGAGCAGGGCCCATTACACAGATGGGCAAGGCAGTGCTGATTATGAATCAAGGCAACAATTTGGGGGTTCCAAACCTTTCCACCCACTGAGCTGGTATTTTTTTGGTAATCGTTAGCGTGATTAACCTGACGGTGCCGACGCAGGAAGGGAGCTTCACCACCAAGATGGCCCTGTACAAGAACTCGTCCTACAAGCACCCGTACCGGCAGGGCGAGGTGGTGCTCACCACCAGGGACGTGCTCTATGTGGGGGTCTTTGTGGTGGGGGCCGACTCCAACCACTTGATCCTGATGCTGAACAAGTGCTACGCCACCCCCTCGCGGGACAGCAACGACAAGCTGCGCTACTTCATCATCGAGGGAGGGTGAGCCCCACGAGCCCCGTGGTTTTCATGGTGTCTGTTGGTGCTGGAAGGGTCAGCTGGGACATGGACTTTTTGGCTAGTGAGATGGTTGATCAAAATCTGGAAAGGGTGAGGAGCAGTGTTGTTAGAGCAGGAGTTAATTTGCCTGGTGGAGACATAGCCAGAATCCCTGCAGAGGGAAGCACTTTCCTTGTGTCAGTGCTGCTGTGGACAACACCTAACTGCAGGAGACAGGGGGATATGGATCATGGCACAGGCATTCTGGGAAGTTGGAAATCCCAGAGAGAGCTGACAGAGGCAGGGCATGACACCTTTTTCCAGACAAACCATGGCAGGGCCTAAGCACCCCACTGTGGGACGTGGGGTGAGGTGTCTTATGGGGACCCTTGAGGGAGGGTCCCAGTCACAGGAGGGTGGTGCTGAGCATCAGTGCTTTGCACAGGTGCCAAAACATGAAGGACAACACCATTGGCATAGAGGAGAACGGGGTGTCCCTGACGTGTCGCTTCCACGTCACCGTCTTCAAGTTCATCGGGGACTACGACGAGGTTCACCTGCACTGCGCCGTCTCCCTCTGCGACTCCGAGAAATACTCCTGCAAAATCGTGAGTGGGGCACTGCACAGGGAGGGGATGCTTGGTTTGAAGGGCTCTTGCAGAGTGCAGTGAGCCCTGCTGATGGTGCATCAGGGATGTAGCCCTAGGGGTGAGATGGGAGCGTGTCCCTCTAGGGGAGGAGATGCTCTGTCATGGGCAGGTCACCTTGGGACCTGTGCTCTCTGAGCTGGTTGCAGGGTCCCTTTGGGAGCTGGGACAGCTGGAGGGGCACAGAGGGGGCCTGGGCAGAGGCTGAGGGTGACAGGGGTGTGTTTATCCCCAAACAGAACTGCCCTCAGCACACGAGGATGGCCAGCGCCTTCACTGAGGAGTCCAAGGAGCAGATCCTCTCAGTGGGGCCTATCAGGAGGAAGCGTAAGTGGGGCCCCAGGGAAGGCTGGGGGGTTTGTCTGCCATCCCAGCCTCAGGACCAGGGCCTTGGGGTGTGGGAGCGTGGCTCAGGTGTCCCCCTTTGCTGTTTGTGTCCAGGATCAGACTGGTGCGAGGACAACGGGGGCTGTGAGCAGATCTGCACGAGCCGTGCGGACGGGCCTCTATGCAGCTGTGTGACAGGGACACTGCAAGGGGACGGCAAGAGCTGCAGGGGCAAGTACCGGGGCCAGGGAGGGCACAGCAGGGAACTGCCACCCCCAAACCAAGGGGCTGTGGGGTGAGCAGCTGGGGGAGGTGGCTGGGACAGAAGACAGAAGGGGTGTGGAGGGAGGGCAGCGAGCCATATGTGCACCATCCCTGCCACCTGAGGGATGTGAGGGCACTGCTGGCAGCCAGCTGCAAGGGAGGTGATGGTACCTGCATGGCACAGGGCAGGGTGGAGGAAAGGCCATGGGCAGAGTCTGGGGGCAGTGAGGTTGGGCATTTGGGTGGGCACCAGCCTGGAGTGATTTGAGGGACATCTGGGTGGGAGGCACCCACCAGGTGTGTGCCAGAGCCCCAGCTCACGTGGGTCCTGTTGTGTTGGCAGCCTCCAGCTCTTCAGGGGAGCACCGTGCCCGAGTGACCCTGCTGGTGGTGGCCCAGCTGTGGCTGTGGCTACGCTCAGCTCCGCGGCACCTGACCTCGTAGGCGCGGCCCCGCCGCCCAGCCAAAAACTGTTCTCACATCAGCCAGAGTCTTTGTAGGGTAGGAGACAGCCCCCAGCCCTGGCCACGCTGCTGCCCATGCTGCAAGGAGGCAAAGGGACATGGCCTGGAGAGAGATGGGATGAGGACCTGGATGTGCAGGTGACACACAGCTGGCACAACGGCAGCAATGGCAAGATTGAGCAGGATGTTCACCAGCAGCGATGTGGGACTGGGGTTTGGGGGTTTTTTTACAGCTTTCCATCATTGATGTGGATTCAAGGAAGGGTTTTGCAGCTTTTCCTCAGGCTCTCCCTTGTGTGGTGCTCTGAAGGTGGCTCACACCACTGTCGGTAGTGTGGGACAGGATGGAGCATGTGCTGTCCCCTCTCAGGGACAGCTGTGGGTTTCCACTGGCCTTGGGAGCTGCCACCAGGGTTTTACGAGCTCACAGACTCACCCAGAGGTAGGTGTTGGGGCACAGGTCATGGCCAGAGCAGAGCACTGCCATCACTGGGTGTTGTGACACCTGGGGACTGTGTCAGCCTCTGAGTCCCTGGAGCAGAGGTGCTGCTGAGGTTTAGTCCAGAGAGCCAAACCCATCCAAAGGGGTCTGGAAATCTTGGCATTGTGCTGTGCTGGTGACAAGCCGGTGCCCATAATTGGAAAGAGGTTTTCTGGTGGGCAGAAAGAGGAGTCAGAGGAAGGAGGGACGAAATCCCTGCTGTGTTTGCATGGTGTGCAAGGGTTCTGTGGGCACAGGGCAGCATTGGGGTGAAAGAGTGGGGAGTAGCATTGGGGTGAAAGTGAAAGAGTGGGAGCAGCATTAGGGTGCAGGTGAAACACTGGGGAGCAGCATTGGGGTGCAGGTGGAACACTGGGGAGCAGCATTGGGGTGCTGGTGGAACACACACTGGGGAGCAGCATTGGGGTGCAGGTGGAACACTGGGGAGCAGCACTGGGGTGCAGGTGGAACACTGGGGAGCAGCACTGGGGTGCAGGTAAAACACTGAGTAGCAGCATTGGGGTGCAGGTGGAACACTGGGGAGCAGCATTGGGGTGCAGGTGGAACACACACTGGGGAGCAGCGTTGGGGTACTGGTGGAACACTGGGGAGCAGCATTGGGGTGCTGGTGGGCACAGGGGAGCAGCATTGGGGTGCTGGTGGGCACAGGGGGCTGTGGTGTTGGTGTCTTGTCTCGTGTTTGTACTCTGTGAAACGGCTGTGTGGGAATAAAGAAGTGTTGTAACCCTTCGTAAGCACCGGCTCCTGTGTGACAGCAGCAGGGACACTGGGGCTGCAGAGAGTCCTGCACTGGCACTTTTGGGGTGCCAGGCAGGGCCACACCGGAGCTGAGGGCACGAGTTGGGGCTGGAGTGTGGGGCTGGGGCTGGGCTGGGCACAAGGAGCAGAGCTTTGGGTTCTGGGGCTGGAGCTGCTTCCCCTGCCTCGAGACAAGAGGGGTCAAAAATTAAGATTTGGGGTTACTATAGGTCACCTGGGTCACTGGAGGTCATTGGGGTTATTCGAGTTCAAATGTGCTCACTCCATAAAATTTTGGGGTTACTAGAAGTCACTGGGGTTATTTGAGTTCAAACTCGCTCGCTCCATAAAATTTTGGGGTTACTATAGGTCATTTTTGGGGGTTACTTGAGGTCATTTTGGGGTTACTCAGGGTCAGCCATTGAGATTTTGGGGTTACTAGAGGTCACTGGGGTTATTCGAGTTCAAACTCGCTCACTCCAGAAAATTTTTGGGTTACTTTAGGTCATTGGGGTTATTCGAGTTCAAATGTGCTCTCTCCAGAAAATTTTGGGGTTACTAGAGGTCATTTTGGGGTTACTCAGGGTCAGCCATTGAGATTTTGGGGTTACTAGAGGTCACTGGGGTTATTCGAGTTCAAACACGCTTGCTCCAGAAAATTTTGGGGTTACTTTAGGTCATTTTTTGGGGTTACTCGAGATTATTTCGGGTTTACTCGGGGTCAAAAATTAAGATTTGGGGTTATTATTGGGCATTTGGGTTATTTGAGGTCAAACTCGCTCTCTTCAGAAGAAATTTGGGGTTACCTGAGGTCATTTTTTGCGTTACTTCAGATCATTTGGGGGTTACTTGAGGTCAACAATAAAAATTTGGGGTTATCATTGGTCATTTTAGGGTTACTGTAGGTCAACCATTGTGCTTTGGGGTTACTATAGGTCATGGGGGTTATTAGAGTTCAAACTCACTCCCTCCAGAAAACTGTGGGGTTATTTTAGGTCATTTTGGGGTTACTTGAGGTCACAGATTAAGATTTGGGGTTAATTTAGGTCATTTTTAGGGTTACCTGAGGTCATTTTGGGGTTACTAGAGGTCAGCCATTGAGATTTGGGGTTGCTAGAGGTCATTGGGGTTATTACAGTTCAAATTTCCTCTCTCCAGATTTGGGGTTACTTTTGATCATCGGGGATCAATTGAATCTGATTTTTAACTTAGACCAACTATTTCTCCCAGCTGAGCCCAAATCCATTTTATTCTAATGGTTAAATAAAGATGATTCCAGAAGGAATGAAAGTTTTGGACTGGATTTCCTCATTGAGCAATTATGGATTTTTTTCCTCCACCGTCTTTCCCTATCAATATCCTGCATCTGTCCCAGATGGATAAAAGAGAGCATCAAACATATGGAATATTCTGGAGCCTCACAATTAGGAAAGACCTGAACCTGTTGGAGAGATGATCACAGAAAAACATCCAAAAATACCATCCTGAGTCCCTGCACCACCCAACCCCGCCCTGGTTTTTGTTTTTTTTGTTTATTCTTGGGGATTTTAAAGCACGGCAGGGAGGTTAAAACAGCACAAGGTTTAAAGCCAAATGGAATAGTTTGTGCTGCCCCTGAAATAAAGTGGCTACAGGGACTTGGTGATGATTTTTCTTGGTTAAAATTCCATTTGTAAGCATGGATAGTACAGGAATCACTACAGCTTTACCAGTGAAAATGACTTTAGGTCAAGATATAACATTTTTATTCAGCTGCCTTGCCAAAAAGCCCCACTGGAAATTGTTTTCCCCTTGTCTCTGTCTTAGACTTGTCTGTCTGTATTTATGACAACAGCAGCTTGTAAATAACAAATGGGACTAAGTTTCCTTATAAATCGGTGTTTCTGTCAAAAAATTCCAGTTTTAATGCCTATAACTTCAACAAAATATAATCTTCTGGACTGACTTTTCTATTCTGGTTTCCCTTAAGTTCTACTGGGAAAACAACCATAAGAACTGACTGTATCTTAATAAAAAGTAAACTTGGGGGGTAGAATTTTTGCTCATGCTGGGAAAAATTCTGTGATTTTGGTGGCTGAGGCAATGTCAGAAATACAGTTTGGTGAATCCCTCCATCCCTCCCAGATTTGTCAAAGTAGAACTTCACAAGAAAACATAGTAACAGACCTTTCCAGCCAAAATTTCCAGCACTGTACAAGCAGGAAATTCCCATGGATGCAGGACTTTGGGTAGGGAGATGAGCAATGATTTGAGCAAAGCCCTTGCTGGGCTTCCCTGCTGGAGTCCCCATCCCAGGCCATGAAGAGGGAAGCAGGTGTGACCTGAAAAGAGGGAGAGAGATGGAAAACTCAGGGGAAAACTCAGGGAAATTGGAGTGGGAGAGAGGAGGGGGATCTGGAGACTGAGTAACAGCTGCTGCAGAGGAAACTGCACGGGGAATAGAATAAAAACCCCATAACTAAGAGGAAAAGGGTTACAAACTGTCTGCGGGGCTGGGGCGGCACAGGCTGCCCAGGGCATTTGATGCTGCCCGATCCCTGAGTGTCCAGGGCCAGGCCGGACGGGGCTTGGAGCAGCCTGGGATAGTGGAAGGCGTCCCTGCCCTGTAGAGGGTGAAACCGCGCGGTCTTTAAGGTCCCTGCCAACCCGAAGGGCCACCAGAGATGTCCCCCCGCCATGGCGACCGAGGGGACAGCACGGAAGGCGTCCGGAGAGGGCAGAATTCCCCCTCGGGCAGCGCTCGGAGGCACCGGAGGCACCGAGGAGAGACCGGGGAGGGACCGGGAGCGACCGCGGAGCGCACGCCCCGCCCAGACCACGCCCCAGCTCCGACCACGCCCCAAACACTCCCTACCCCATGACTCCGCCCCCCGCCCATGACTCCGCCCATTTTTACCCACTGACGTCACCGCCCGAGGTGGCGCGAGCTCTTCCGCCGGTGACGTCACGTGGCGCTACCGCGCGGCCCCGCCCCCGCCCCGCGCCGCTCCGGGACCCCGGGCAGGTAACGGGGCAGGGATGGGGGCACGGCACGGGGACACGGGGTGTGGGGTACCGGGATGCGGGGTCACGGAGGGGGGACACCGCCGGCACGGCCCCCGCGCTCCCCGCCAGCGCCATCCTACCCGTTTCCAGCAGCCCGCGCTTGCGTCCCCGCCGCCGGCAGTGCCACCTGCGGCTCCCGGACGCGGTGACACCCCCTTGGCCACCCTACCTCTGCCCCGGCACCCCCGAGGAGCGTTGCGGGAATCGCCCCGCAGGGCACGGAACGGAGCTCGGCGCCCCAAGTGCCCCCACCAGGGGTTTTGCAGCCCAGCCCCAGAGCTCGCTGTCACCTGTCCCGCTGCCCCGTGTCGCAAGTGCCCCCTCCCACAGCAACAGAGCACGGAATTGGGCGAGTCCCCCACTTGTGCGCGTTCCATACTTTACACCCACAACCTGCACGTCCCAGATTTGCTTCCCAGTCCCAGTTGAGGTGATGCAGACAGATTGACAGCATCCCAACCCTGCCACCCCCCTGCCCACAACCTGGCGGGCACCGGATTTCCCGTGCCCTGGGGAGGGACGTCTTTGAGCGGTCACACCAACTCTTTTTCGTGTAGCAGCCACCATGGATCTGGTCCTGGAAGCCGCGGACCGGCACCTCCTGACACCCTACGTGTACCCGGCGGGGTGGCCCGAGGGCGAGCCGTGCCGCCAGCTCCTCAGCCTTTTTGTCATCACCAACGTGGGGGCCCTCGCCCTCTACCTGCTCTTCGGCACCCTCAGCTACTACTTCATCTTCGACCACGAGCTCAAGAAACATCCCCAGTTCCTGGAGGTGGGTGCCCCTCGCTGACTGCTCACCCAGTGTCCCCCTGCCATCCCCTTGGCCATTCCAAATGTCACCTGCCACTGTTTGTGGCATGGGCTGTCCCCTCTGCCACATCCACCCCTCTTAGCCCTTAACCATCCCTGACCAGCAGGAAATGCCACGACCCACTAATGCCAGCACCCAGCGTGAGCCCTGCCCTGCCCCAAGCACAGCTGTCCCCATATGAGCCACACCCCGCGTCCCACACCATAGCACAGATGCCACAACAAAGGGGTGGCCACAACGCCAGCTCTCCCAGCCTTACGAGGGACACTGGGGTTCCCAAATGTCCCCTGTGCCCCTGACCCCTCTTGCCACACCCCACAGAACCAGGTGAGCCGGGAGATTGCCTATGCCCTGCGCTCCCTGCCCTGGATCAGCGTCCCCACTGTCGCCCTGTTCTTTGCTGAGGTGCGAGGCTACAGCAAACTCTACGACAACATCGAGGACTCCCCGTATGGTGAGTGACCTCCCTGCACCCCCTGCCACAGCAGTGCCCTCTCCCCACCTGGGTCACCTCCCTCAACCCCCTGTTCTCCAAGAAATCCCGCTGGGAACCTCCTGTCAGCCAAAAACCCAAGTTCTCTTTAGGGTAAGCACCCATGTGCCCTCACTCAGGGTCGTGTCCCCTTGCTTGACACAGCAGGCCCTTCACAAAAGAGATTCTTCCCTTCCCAGGGAAGCAGCTCCTGACTCACTTTCCCTGAGTCACAGGGCACAGCCTGACACTCTCACCTCGATGGGGCAGACCTTGACAGCACTCAGACGTGTCTCCCACCACGAGGACCATTGTGGAGACCCTCACAGCCTCCTGATGCCCACATGTGCCACCTCTAACAACCCTGTCCCCCACCCCAGGCTGGTCTGGTGTCTTCCTCAGCATGCTGTCCTTCCTCTTCTTCACTGACATGGGCATCTACTGGATACACCGTGGTCTCCACCACAAGCTGTTCTATAAGGTATGGGGTGGGACAGGGGCTCTGCACAAGAGTCCTTGTCCTGCTCTGGTGACATTCCCAAGCTGCCCCTCCCAGGGGCCATGGGCACTGTGTGGTGGGAGCTGATGGCCCTTTAAGGCACATGTCCCTCTCTCAGTTTGGGTGGTGATGGCCCAAACATCATCCCTTGGGGCCATGAATCTGGCTGGGGGACCCTCTAAGAGGGCCCACCCCGTCTGACAGCCCCCTGTCCCCGCAGCGCTTCCACAAGCCGCACCACCTGTGGAAGATCGCCACGCCCTTCGCCAGCCACGCCTTCCACCCCGTGGATGGCTTCATGCAGAGCCTGCCCTACCACGTGTACCCCTTCCTGTTCCCCCTGCACAAAGTCACCTACCTGGGCCTCTACATCTTCGTCAACGTCTGGACCATCTCCATCCACGACGGCGACTACCGTGTGCCGCGGCTGCTGCGGCACATCATCAACGGCTCTGCCCACCACACCGACCACCACCTGTACTTTGACTACAACTACGGGCAGTATTTCACCCTCTGGGACAAGATTGGTGGTTCTTACAAGAGCCCCACGTCCTTTGAGGGCAAAGGCCCCCACGATTACCTGCGCAAGCTCCGAGAGAAAGAGCCGGGAGCGTCCAACGGCAGCGTGGCCTCCAAGAAGGATCCAGGAGCATCCAACGGCAGCGTGGCCTCCAAGACTGAGTAGGCTTCCTGCAAGCGTGTCCCTTCTCTGGCTGGATCTTGTCCCATTCCTCACCAGCCACCCAAGACTCTTTTCCATGGACAAAGAGCCCCTGTCCCTGATGATGTGACCAGTGTGGGGTGATTTTTGGTGAGCGCCCGACCTGCCCCAGTCCCAAAACGGCGGCATCCGGCCTTGCTCCACACCACAGATCTGCCCTGGTTTTCCTGCTGCTTCCCCTCCCAGCCCCCTTTGGATCTCTGCTAAGGTTCCTGCGCTGCTTTAGTGCTGTGCTGATGCTTTTACAAGAATAACATGGACACAAACAGAACAGTAATGTGGCACAAATTAACGTGACTCTGTCCCACTGCTGCGCCCCTTTGTCAGTGATTCATTGTTCCCATCATGGTGTCCATCGGGACGAGCTGTATTTTGGAAAAAAACCCTACCTTTTGGAGGTGGTGTGGCTTCTTCTGATGGCTCCCTTGGTGGGACTTCTTGCACTCAACCTCCTTCCTCTTGCCCGGGGATGTCCCATGGAAACATCATGCCTGTTGGACAGAGGTGTGCTTTGAGTCTTGTGGGTCTCTGGAGCTCCCTGAGAACACTTGAGGGGGAAGGGAGGACGAACAGGCACCCAGATATGAGGGGCAGGGGCTTCTCATCACTCAAGGGTTCGTGGCCAGCTTCCCCCCTTAAGGGCTTGTGATTTTCCTGCTGAAATTTGGTCACCTTACCTTTGGGGTTGACCCATGTTCAATAAATCTCAATTGCCAACTTGGCTGCTGTTTAGTCCCTTCTTCCTGGCTCATTCAAAATCTCCTGGGGCAGCCTATTTCTGCCCTACAGCACCCACAAGGGGCTTGTCAAAGACACATTCTGTGCTGGCAGCAAATTCGGGCCAAAACAGCAGAAGATGGGCAAAAAAAGAGTCAGAGTGGCCAGAGCCACCTCCAGTGCCCTGAACCTCCTTAGGTGTAACCACATCCCTGCAGTGACCCCTGCGCTTTCCCATTCCCTGCTCCCCCAGTTTCACCAGTCACTGGAGCCCTGCTGCCCTTACTGGGGTTGGAGGCCCTTCTGTGAGTCCCTTGCTGTGGTGACAGCCCCTCTGCTCCTCACCCAGGCTCAGCTGTCCCCAGGCAGGGAATGGCCGGAGGCCACACCCGGGTGTGGCACCTGCTGGGCACAGGGGACACTTGTCCCATGTCCTGCCAGCGTGGTCATGCTCTGCCTTCAGCTTTCCACCTGCCCATCCCAGCTTGCTCTCCCCACGTGCACAGGACCTCTGACCTCTGTTTGCTGATTAACCTGGGGCCTGGAGCTCTGCCTGGGGCTGAGGCAGAGCCCAGACCAAACACGGTGACACCATCACAGACCTTGGCCAGCCTGATCCCCAATCCACGAGAGACCCTTGGGAAAAGCCCCAGACTTCTCATGCCCCCATCCTTCCACCTGAGCTGAGCCTAATGCTGGGCACGCCACCCTGGCAGCTTCAGGACAGACTGGCCCACAGCAGGTCCTTGCAGGGCAGTAAAGTGCCAGGATGAAATTCCATCACTCCTGGTGCCAATGCTCCCTCCCACGGCCCTTCTGCCGGACACCTGGCATTCCCTCCGGGGCGGATCGGCAGCGCCCGGGCACGGGGAGATGGTGCCGAGGCCTTGGGGCACTGTGGCACCGAGAGCCGCAGCTCTGGCTCTGCTCCCCTGGTGCTGCTGTTGCCACAAGATGGGGATGTTGCTCTCGACAGCCGTCGCTGGAGCTGCACCTGCGTGGATGCCCTTCCTCCTCCTCCTCCTCCTCCTCGTCATCCCCCAAGCGGGGCGGGAGCGGCTCTGCCGTGCTGCCTCTCGTGGAGGACACCCTGCTCCGGATCCATGACCCGTTCCTCATGCTTTCCCTGACATCAGAGCCTTTTCTACTGATTTGTCTGCAATAGCTTCCCAGTCCCGCCCCACGCCGAGCATTTCCCTCCCTCCTTTCACCCCCCCACACGATGCTGTGCCACACATCAGGGCAGGGCACGTTTGTACCACTGAACGTCCTGCTCGGAGAGACCCCGGCACACAAAGTGACCGGTGGTGTGTGAATGCCACGATTGGGTGCGTCTGACACAGCCCTGAGCCCTGCAGAAAACCCTACAAGCATCATCATCCTCTGAGGAAGGCTCTGAGACCAATGCCATGGGCAGGGTGCTGTCTTTGGCTCCTGGAATCCCCGTTTGGCTCCCTGCTTCAACTCCAGCAGCAAGCAATGGTTCAGGGAGGCTTTGTGGGGAATGGCTGTTCTGGCCCCTCAGATCCCCAAACCCTCTGGGACCTCTAAAGCTGAGATGGGGAAAGGTCTCAAGGAAAAGGGGAAGGAAAACCAGGGGGCCAGGGGGTCCTCACCTTGCTCTTGGAGTTCACAGCTTTTGCTGCTGCTGATGAAATCCAGATGGACGTTAAAATAAACTCTGCACTGTTCCTCTCTCCCCTTTACGTCTCTTTTCAAGAAACAAAAAATACCTTGGCAAGGGAAACGTGTGTTTCCCTGCACAAAGAAAGAGCCATTCATCCGTGAGCATTTACCAGGCCTGGCTTCAACCAAGAGCTCCTGGCTAAAGCTCTCTCCCTGTACCCCACAGGGAGCTCATGGGGGGACAGGGACCCTTCTTGCACCCTGCAAGAAGTGTGAAACAAGGGCTGGAAGAGTGACAGCAAACCTCCCAAACATTCTTTCCCTCCATTTAGCACCTCAGCAAAGGCAGTTCCTCATTTCCTCCTATTTCTTATTCTATTCCTCACCTCCAGGTCCTTTTTGAGTCCTTCTCAGAGAGCCACTGGCTGCAGAGATTCCCACACAACAAAACTCCCTCACTGGCTCTGCCCATGCCCAGGGTGACCTCCTGTCCTGCAGGGGGACATGACCCTGAGTCAAGACCTCTGAAAGCTTTATCAGGAGGGCTTGTAATTGTATTGACCTGATAATTGAAATACATTAACTGGGTTTCTAGGTGAAAGCACCTCGGGGAGAGCTCTGGACAACATTCCTGCTGTTAAGGCAAGTGGAATAAGGGGGAGCAGGACTGCCTGGGGGCTGGCCATGGGATTTATAGGCTCCCGTTCCTTCACTGCTGGGCCACATCCATTTTCTCTGATGGAAATGCTGGAATGGTGCATATGAGGCAGAGGGGTTGAAAGCCATCAGTGTGTTCTCAGTACCTGGGAGACACAAGAGGCCTGAGCCATTTCTTAGCAGCAATATTGTGCCTAAAAAGCCACCTCTGGCTTAGAGAGACAAGCTGGGGCTGAGCAACAGGCACAGCTCAACTTTCCTCTCATCTCCCAGTGTCTTTTGAATCTCCTGCCTCAAATCCTTGCTCTCCCTTCCCTCCCTGCTCTGTCACACCTGGGACACAAGCGAGCCCCAGGCAGGAGCAGGACAAATTGCTTTCTGGAAGGGACGCACCAGGGGAATCCCCACTCCTGGGAGTCCAGCACTTTGAGCTGCCCCAATAAATCAGAGTTGTGGCCACTGGCATGGGGCCTGTGGGACTGTGCTGTCCCTGCATAACCAACCAAGCATGGTCTGCACTTCGGTGAGTTATGGACATGCTACCTATGCCAAGTGTTCTGTGGGAAGCACAAAGGCACTGGCACAGCCCAAACCCACCTGCCATGGGTGGGAAAGGTGGAAGAAGGCCCTGGAGAGACCCTGAGGGTCTCTGGCTTCCCACTCCCACCATGTCTTGCTCACCTTCCCAGCTCTGCCCAGGTAAAAAGATGGCAGAAATTGAGATAAAGACCTCTGAGGGCGGCCAGAAGCATAGCAGGGGGACATTTGTCACAAACACCTTGAAATAATTTGTATCTTTTCCTCCTGCCATCCACCCACCTTCACCTTCCCATCCAGAAGCAGACTCAGCTCTGGATCACACTCAGCTGCAAGGACCCAAACCTTGGTTTCTGTGATTCTATGGTTCACACCACTGTGATTCTACCAAACCTCAGCCTGGACAACTCTGCCACCTCCCAGCAATCCTGGGGTGTTTCATGCCCACATCCCAGGCTGAGGCACACACCTGCAAGAGGTAAGTGGGAGGAAAAATGTGGCTCGGCATTTTTGGGGAAAACTTCACTCATTCCCCAGAGAGGAGTTTGAGTTTGTTTTATAGAATCCCAGAAGGGTTTGGTTTGGAAAAGACATTAAAGATCAGCCAGTTCCACCCCCTGCCATGTCAGGGACACCTTCCCCTGTCCCAGGCTGCTCCAAACCCCATCCAGCCTGGCCTCAGACACTTCCAGGGATCCAGGGGCAGCCACAGCTGCTCTGGGCGCCTGTGCCAGGACCTCTCCAGCCTCAAATGGAAGGATGTCTTCCTAACATCCAATCTAACCCTACTCTTTGCCACTTCGAAGGCTTTCCCTTTTGCCCTGTCCTCCACACCCTCCTAAACAGTTTCATTTACTTCAACACAGTTTCCTTCCCTTCGCTCTTACCCCCTTCAACTTGATTTCAGGCTGCTTCATTTCTCTTTACTCCATTTCACAAAAATTAACTTGAACTTATTGTTTCACTCCATCTCGACAGACACCCAAGCATCGTCCAGAGAGGGGAAGAGAGAGAAAGAAGAAGAGGAGAAAGAGCAGGGGAAAGGAGAGGGATGGGAAGCGCAGGGAGTGGGCTCGAGCTTTAGCCCATTTCACAGAAATTAACCCCAGAACTTATTCCACTCCATCTCCTCGGGGAGCCGAACATCCTCCGCAGAGGGCGAAAAAGACGAAAAGGAAAGGAAAAGAGCGAGAAGGAGACGAGAAGAGGAGACGAGAAGAGGGGAGGGGGCCCGAGCATCGGCGGGGAGCGGCGGGGGGGGCTCGCAGCGGCAGCGCTGCCCATGCACATTCTCTCCGGGCGGCGGCGCGGCTGCCGCTCCTCCCGGCCCCGCTCCGCTCCTCCCGGCCCCGCTCCGCTCC